>APFE030504113.1:131868-166605 GCA_000404065.3 Pinus taeda
TTAAATTAATAGACCCGCCATCATTTTTCTATTACTAACATTTTATGTTTACGCATTCCCTTTACGTACTATATATGTAATTAGTATGCACATCATGATAACAAAAAGGAATTTCTTTTTCATTCACATAGCTTTATTTGCACATTCCTCTTATATTTAATTATTCCTCTTATATTTAATTATTATACATATAATAAGTCACTTTTTTAAGGCTATCAACTATCAGTGTAGATGATGATTTCTAATTCTATTTGATTGCATGCACTAGATGCATTGATTTCAATGTAGATGTTGATTATTAATTATATTTGATTTCTTGCACAAGATGCATTGATTTTAGTGTAGATGTTGATTTCTAATCTTATTTGCTTGCTTGTATTAAATGCATTGATTTTATTTTACATGTGGCTTTCTTATCTTATTTGATTCCTTGCATTAAATGGATTATATGTTGTTAATATTGAGACTATAAACTATTAAAAATATTTTTCAAGATTGGATGGAGAGGGGAGAGAAGGAAGAATATTTCTTTCACTAGATGCATTGATTTCAGTGTAAATGTTGATTTTTCATCTCATTTGATTGCTTGTATTGGATGCATTGATTTAAGTGTAGATGTTATTTTGTAATCCTATTTGATTTATTGCATTAGATGCATTAGATATTGTTTTCCTTGAGGTTATGGATTATTAAAAAAACATTTTTCAATACATATTTAGTAATACCGAGAGGGGCACTATTAAGAACTAATTAGCTGTAAAAAGTTGTGATACCTAGAATTAAAATGAAATAGGCATGCATAATCAATCCTCCAAAGTGCAAATTAATCCTTTACAAGATCATTTCCCTTCTTCATCACCACCTATGCAAAGTTCAAATTGATCCTTTAGAAGATCGTCTCCCTTCTTTGTCACCAACTAATTACTAATAGACAACTACATATATTTAAAATATATTCAAAAATATTAATTAATAATTGCATACAACAATGTATTCAAATTTATAAGAGGAAAGATATATTATAAACATTTAAATCAAATCAAAATTCTTGAAGGAGATGTGATAATTGTTTGGATATATTATAATGTAAATATTTTATAATTCGGCAACTCATTAAAAAATTTAAAAATACATATCTTGACTTGTGAATTCGACTAAAAAAAAAAAAAAAAATCATCAAAATTCTTGGAGAAATAATTATTTCAAACATTAGCAAAGAAACAAATGATTTCAAGAGTAATTTGGACACAATAAATTATTAAATGTTAGAATTTGTGATGCCTACAATTAAATGAAATAGATGTGCAGTATCAATCCTCTTGCAAACTATTGATGAGATTGTCTCCCTTCTTCATCATCAACTAATTACTAATAGACAATTACATACACATATAAAAATATAACACAACAACATTAACATTCACAAACATTAGCATCCAAATCCAAACATATAAACACACAAACCACTCAAAACATCCAAACACAAATTTACAAACCATTCAAGGCAAGCAACAAAGACTAAATTAAAGAAGAGAATGATATGGTCATGATAAGCAAAGAAAATATACTGTGAATTTTGAAATTATTCTCAAACATATACATAATAATGATAATCTAAAAATGTGACATTATTTCCCTCAACTAGAACCAACTTAGATACATCTAACACCAGATCTATCATGTGGCGAAAGGGATCAAATACTTCGAGGTGCAAACATTTCTTCAAGTTCTACACTCCAAAAATAAAGTTTGGACCTCCAAGGATTTGATCATTGTCCCTGCATGATGGAATTAGTGTTAGATGAATCTAAGCTGGTTTTAATAAAAATACAACTCTAAGTCTCAAGGGTGAAGTTCAATTGGCGTTGACCATGAAAATGACGTTTTATGTGGGAGGAGGTTTGAAGTTTGAATTCCCCGATTTACTTGTGTGTGAGGGACCTACCTAGACACCTAGAAATTTTAATAGTCAATTGTAATAAACATGTCACGAGAGTATGGGACGACTGAATTATATATATATAACTCATGTTCTCACTATGACACATCACGACATGACAATAATTACCCACATACATTTTGACTACTTAACTTTCCTTATAAAATTTCTCTTTTAAAAATAACCCAAGTGTATACATAAAACAGTGAAAAAATACAATTTTATAAATAAAATGTAAAAAGAAAATTTTAAATTAAAGTGAAATTAAAATAAATTTTCTATAAATATTTCTTCTTTTTAAATTAACCCAAGTGGTATTATTGTACAGTGAAAAGTACAATTTTTTATAAAAGGTAAAAATAAAACTTTTAAATTAAAATGAAATTAAAAATATAAATTTATAGAAAAAATCTAATTAAAAAATGTGTGTAAATGTTATTCATACATATATAATACATATCAAATTGATTCCCTAACGATTTGAATTGTCGAATCATAATATTTAAAAAACTAAATTCAATAAAATATTTAAGTTTTTTTATTTTTATAAATTATAAAAAATTAATATATGTTCATTTTTATTTAAAGTTGATCTTTTTAAGTTACTTTTCTTAATGAATTTAAGAAATTTTAGAATCTTCTAAATAAAAAATTAAAAATAAAATAAAAAGAACTTATTATAAAAAAATATTAATTTAAAATTTAGAGTTGAAAAATATTATGGGATTATATATATATATTATCTTATCTATATATATTTAATATTATATATATTATATATATATTTTATATTAACGGGAATCTAACCAATACCAATTAATTGGGAAGTGTAAGTCTTAAATTTTTTAGAAAAGGAAATACAAAAAAAGAAACCATATTACATTTAATATACACTAAATTATGGAAAATTATTATATATATAAATTTATATATAATATATATATATTATATATATATATATAATATAATATATAAATTATATTAAATTAACTTTTAAAATCTATTTAATAACTAGAAGATAAAAATAAATAAATAAATTCCATTACTATATATGTAATTAGTATGCACATCTTTAAATGATAAAAAAAGGCATTCCTCTTTCATTCAAATAGTTTTATTTGCACATTCCTCTTATATGTAATTATTATACACATAATAAGTCACCTTTTTAAGGCTATCAACTATTGGTATTTACACTATCCCTTCCTCTTTTATAAAGATATAATAGACAATAAACAAATTAAAAATTAAAAATGGAAAATGTAGAAAAGAAGGGGATAACACATTTTTAGTATTCTATATTTAGAATATATATACATTTAGACTTTCGGTTTCTCCCAATTGGTTTCTCCCAATTAAAAAGTTTTAAATTTTTATAGTCGGAAAGTGAATTTTATATATATATATATTTCATAATTAGTGCCTGAGGATATGTTGCTATATAACTAACATGTTTTTAGAGAGGGAATTAACAGTATTTTGTAGGGAGATTAACCACTTATACTATTTAGTTATATTATTTTTGATTAATTTTTTTTTTTACATTATTTTAATTTATTTATAATTTTAATAAAAAATTTTCTAATGGTTGTATTTGGGATGTTGGTTTGGGCGTCTTCACAACCTACCACTACACTTCTGGAGCTTTTAAGTCTTGTCTATTATAGGCAACACCGTTGGGCGATTCATTAAAATGGACACAGAAAGAAGGAAGGAAGGAATCTACACATTTGCACTCATATGTGTGGAAGTAAATCTCAGCAATATGTGTGGAAGTATATCTTAGCAAAGGACTGCCAGACCAAATACAACTCAAGTATAAACAGAGATGTTGGACACAGATACTAGATTGTGAAAATGCATTCAGATGCAGAATTCTAGATTATGAAAATACTAAATTTGTCGCCAAATAGGGCATCTTCAAAACACATGCTCATAAGCCAAAAAAGATAAGCCTAAAAGATAAGCCTAAGATGAAGAAAGTAGGAAAACAACCCAAGGGATGGCAATTCCCTCCACCAGACCCTGAAGATGTCCCTAAGAGAACAATCAGATTCACAAGGAGTCAAGAATTGTGGAATCTGTATCACAAGATCTAATGGACTCTTTGGCGGAGAAGATACCGTAAATGGATACGAGTGGAGCCAAAAGACATCATTCTTCAGTCGGATTCAGACATGGATAATCCTGGCCCTGAGGAGGACACCTCACTCGTACTGTTTACATCCTTGACAACCCAAGGGGAGTGGCGAAAGGTTGAGAAGAAAAAAGGGAGAAAAACATAATTTTCTCCCCATTAATGTACATTATTTTTTATGGTTATTTTCTTTCTGGTTTTTCTTTGAACAACAATTTTTTACCTCCTAATGGAAGAAAAAAGGGAGAAAAACATAATTTTCTCCCCATTAATGTACATTATTTTTAATGGTTATTTTCTTTCTGGTTTTTCTTTGAACAACAATTTTTTACTTCCTAATGGATATGCGCTTCAGCATCTACAAAATGTAATTTTGTTATTATTAATAAAATTACGATTTTTCGTAGGGGAAAAATAATAAAAGCATATATTTAGTATGTCATTTGTATATTTAATTACAAATATTTATAAAAATTTTCTAAATATAAATAATAAAAGCATATAAGTTTAACATGTCATTTGCATGTTATATGTAATGACGATGAAGAATAACAATAATGTCCACAAAGATTTAAATATAGAATTTTTTAACATTTTGTTTCTATCTAAAAGAGAAACACTAAGAGAAGTGTTGAAATATCATTATAACTTCCTTGATTCAAATGGTCATGAAAGTTGATAGTGTAACAAATATTTTGAAAATTAGATAAAAAGTGACTATAAGATGGAGAATGTAAGAGAATGTGTTTTTCATCTTTCATCTTCCTAGTGTTGCAATAGTGAAACATGTTTTCATACCTTGGTATTTTGCCAATCAATGTCTAATTTAGTATAAAGCTGGTTGCAATATTCATTTTCTTCTTAACACTTGTCAAGAAAGATAGATTTTTTTTTTCCAAGATTGGGGTTGAGCACCTCCTTATAATATCTTAGTTTCATTTTTCCCTCTAACTCTTTATCGCAGGAACAATTTATCCTTAATTTTTGAAGTAACAATATTTTTAGTTAAGTAGATAAAGTATATATTTAGGAATAGCCCTTCAAGAATTTTAATTTTCTTATCAATCCTTATTAAGTAGATGGTAGAGATTTAACCTTCACAAAATATTATAAAATATTGATAATAGTAGACACAATTAAAAGTTGAGATTTATATTTACACCCATCGATATAATTTTCATTTTCCAGGCACTCTTTTCTTTAGGGTGGCAAAATCTATCATAATTCTGTTATCAAACCAGTACTGAAGACAACCATCTTTGGTTGCTATCTACGAATGCACTCTAAACCACGCCACTAGAATAACCCGTTAGTGGTCCTTAAGTGGGCAAGCTTTCACTCCTACCAGATATATTGAGTCTTGAGCCATTAACTTATTTCCCTACATCCTAGGAAAATGAGCTCTTAATGAAGCAAAAACAATTTTATAACATACTCCAAAAAAAATTTTAACACATTAATATACGAAATAATATTTCACTCTTTTAACCTATTTATATATGAATTAATATTTCATATAATATATAAAGATTCAATAAAAAAAAAATCGCTAATTTATTTATTACTTATATATTTTAAATAATTATAAATTTCTATGAATGTGACGTGATGCTTATAGGCACATAGCACTGTCCGAGATGCTCTCAATGTTCTGGAATCACGTGTACACTGTTGAACTCTAAAACGATAAAAACATGAAAAAATATCTAAATTTACCAACCTTTTTCAGTAGTTAAAATCGACTAGCCGTCGCCCCCACCATGAGATTCACAACAATCACATTTAATTTATACACAAACATTTAATATCACGAGCATTACATTTAAAATTGAATGAGAAGATCACTCGCTGTATTCAGGGAGTGATAGTATAAATAAGTGATTGTTGCACACAATCGGTAGATTCAAACTGTCAAGAAGCTGGTTGTGTTAATACAGAGGCGCAAGTGAGGCGATCGAATAACTGAAAAGGCAACAACATGCCAATATGGATGATTTTCAGATATGCCGATTGCGCAGATGTTTTGATGATGGTGTTTGGCACCTTGGGTTCCATTGCTGACGGATCTCTCGGCGGCGCTGGCGTCTTGATCATCCTGAGCCGACTAATAAATAGTCTCGGATCTGATTCTCGGGATCTGGACCATGGTGGTTTCGTGAATTCAATCAACAAGGTAAAACCTTTGCAGAAATTCTAATTCTGAGTTTTATATTGTCAATTTTGTTAATTTATTTCTGAGTTTTATATTATCCGTTGGGTTCATTGATACTGTGTCGTTTTGATGCAGCAAATAGTGCCCTTTCTGTATTTGGCAGCTGCAGTATGGATTGCAGCATTTCTAGGTACTTTCAAGCTATTTACTTTGTTTATTCTTTAACGATATGATGTATGGGGGGGTTTAATGCTGAGCAATTTATTGAACATTTTTCAGAGGGTTTCTGCTGGACAAGGACGGGAGAAAGACAAGCGTCTCTGCTGCGCAAAATGTACTTGAGAGCTGTTCTCAGACAGGACGTTGCATTTTATGATACCAGCCGCACACATATCGCCGAGGTCGTCAACAGTGTTTACAACGACACCCTCGTCATACAGGATGCCCTCAGTGAAAAGGTTACCATTGTAAAATAATAAAAATATTTCACAATTTTGTTATGAAGGAGTTTCAGTCAGAAATCATAGATTTGACAATTTTGCTATGAAGGGATTGCAGTCACAAATCATTGATATCTCAGGATAGGTTATTGGGTTTTAGAAATTATCTTAGCTGAGATAGTGTTCATGCATAGTTATAGCTGGCTCGATCCTAATATATCTCTTCTGGGAGGGTTTTCAGGTTCCGAATTTCATCATGAATTTGTCAAATTTCATTGCCTGCTATGCGGCCAGTTTATATTTGTCATGGAAATTGGCGCTGGTGACACTACCCCTAGCAAGTTTACTAATAGTAGCAGGACTGCTTTACGGTCGAACACTGATAAAGATAGCGAAAAAGATGCACACAGAGTATAGTCGGTGTAATATAATTGCGGAGCAAGCGGTTTCTTCTATTCGAACAGTCTATTCTTTCGTTGGAGAAACAAAGGCTATGGCAAATTTTTCATCTGCACTTGAAGCAACAGTGAAACTAGGGCTTAAACAAGGGTTGGCAAAGGGGATTGCCATAGGTGGCAATGGATCAGTGAGTTTTGTCTTGTGGGCATTCATTTCATGGTATGGGGGCAAGTTGGTGATGAATCACGATGTGAGTGGTGGGAAGATTTTTGGTGTAGGCTACTGCATAATTCTCGGTGGACTGTAAGTCTTAATACATTTACTCATATTTCTTTAGTTATTGTAATTTTATTTGCTCCTCATTTGTTCCTTACCTGAAAACATAACTATTGTTCTCAAACTCAGGTCTCTGGCTAGCGGGCTGCCAAATCTCAAGTACTTTTCCGAGGCAGGTGTTGCTGCTCTTCGTATATTTAAGATGATTGACAGAGTACCAGAGATAGATTCAGAGGATATGAAAGGAAAAGTACTGGGAAAGGTCTCTGGGGATCTTGAATTTCGGAACGTTCAATTTGCATATCCATCCAGACCTGACAGCATGATATTTCAAAATTTTTGTCTAACTATTTCTGCACGGGAAACAGTGGCTTTAGTGGGTGGCAGTGGATCTGGAAAATCGACAGCCATTTCATTATTAGAACGGTTCTACGACCCACTTAAAGGAGAGGTTCTTCTGGATGGAGAGAATATCAAAGGCCTGCAACTGAAATGGCTGCGTAGCCAAATTGGTCTCGTTAGTCAAGAACCCGCTCTGTTCGCCACTTCCATTCGAGACAATATTTTGTTTGGAAAGGATGATGCAACTATGGATGAAGTCATTCGTGCTGCAAAAGCTTCCAATGCCCACAATTTCATTAGCCAACTCCCAAAAGGCTATGACACACAGGTGCTCTTTCAGAAATTTTGGAAACACAATTCAAAGGAATAGTTATATTTTGTTACCGAAAAATAGTTTAATTTAAGTAGATTGTAGAATTTTGGAATATTCTGGAATTTCATTAATCAGAAATGGATTGAAGTGCTAAGTTAATTACTTGTATATTCCAAAATTCTACAAATCTGGAATAAAGATAAGCATGCCCTAATCTTCATTTTTTTATCTTTCCTAATACAGGTAGGAGAAAGTGGAGTGCAAATGTCGGGAGGGCAAAAGCAGAGAATAGCCATAGCTAGAGCTATGCTGAAAAACCCCTCTATTTTGCTTTTGGATGAGGCTACCAGTGCCCTAGACGCAGAATCAGAGAAGATTGTTCAGGACGCTCTTGGTACAGCTTCTATTGGGCGCACTACGGTGGTTGTGGCTCATCGTCTTTCCACTGTTCAGGGAGCTCATAAGATTGCGGTAATGCAAAAAGGTGAAGTCATTGAATTTGGTGCACACCATGAACTGATTTGTAGACCAGATGGGGCATATACAGCGTTATTGCAACTACAGCAGAAGGCACCGTCCCATGATACTAACCGTGCATCAAACTCTTCAATGTCATCAGCAATAACCAAATCCCCAGCTACTTCAAGCAGATCACCAGCTACTTCAAATCAATTTGATAATTGCATATCCGACATGGAACAAGAAGAAGATCTAAGAGTTAAGGGAGAGTCCAGAGCTTCATTTCTCAGGTTGCTTGCATTGAATGCTCCAGAATGGAAGCAAACTGTCTTGGGCTGTGTAGGAGCGTTTGGATATGCAGCAACTCAAATAGCTTATTCCGTCACTGTGGCCAGCTTGATTTCTGCGCTCTTTCTCAAAGACAAGGACGAGATCAAATCTAAAGTAGAAATTTATTGTGTTCTTTTTATAGCCCTGGCAGTGCATGTTTTTGCAGTGAATTTGGTTCAACATTATAACTTTGCAGTGGTGGGAGAGTTTCTAGCAAAAAGAATTCGCCAAAGAATGCTATCCAAAATTCTTACATTCGAAGTTGGCTGGTTCGATCTAGACCAAAATTCCAGTGGAGCTGTTTGCTCAAAGCTGGCCAAGGAAGCTAATGTGGTAAGTATCTAATTCCCATTATATTTGCTTTCAACATTTTTATCTATCTCCAACAAATCTAGTACTTGTCAATCATTTAACATTGTGAAAGGCCTATTTATATGCAGGTAAGATCCTTGGTAGGGGATCGTGTTTCTCTTCTAGTGGAGTGTCTCTCGGGTGTAATTATAACTGTGACTCTTGGTATGGTGGTAGCCTGGAGACTTGCAATTGTCTTGATCGCTATTCAGCCACTGATGGTGCTTTGTTTCTACACAAGAAACGTCCTCCTTAAAAGTGTTTCGGGTAAGGCAATTAAAGCGCAGAATCAAGGCAGCCAGTCAGCCTTTGAATGTGTCACGCATCATAAAACCATAGCAGCCTTTTGTTCTCAACAGAAAATTATTAACATTTTTGACACCACACAAGCAGGCCCACGCAGAGAGATGAATAAGCAGTCATGGTATGCAGGATTGGCCCTGGGAACTTCTAAGTTTCTGGAAATATGCTATTGGCCTTTCGAGTTTTGGTATGGAGGTAGGCTTATGGCCCAGAGGGTTATCAATTTCCATGGGTTTTTGCTGAACCATTTTATTTTTGGAAGATTGGGTCGAATGATAGGTGATGCTGGAAGTATGACTTCGGACCTGGCCAAGGGTTCTGATGCGGTCACGTCTGTGTTTGAAATTCTGGATAGAAAGAGCCTTATAAACCCAGATGACAGTGATGGGGTTAACCCTCAGAAAGTCCAGGGCGCTATAGAGCTGAAAAATGTGGACTTTTGTTATCCAGCGCGGCCAAATGCCATGATCTTGAGAAACTTTTTTCTGAAAATCAATGCAGGCAGCAGCATGGCACTAGTTGGAAAGAGTGGGTGTGGTAAGTCCACAATCATTGGACTGATAGAAAGATTCTACGATCCACTGAAAGGGGCGGTACTGGTTGATGGGCGAGATATCAAGAGCTTCAATCTGCGGTGCTTGAGAGAACACATAGCTCTTGTAGGGCAAGAGCCAACACTTTTTGCAGGGAGCATCAGAGAGAACATTGCATATGGTAAAGAGAACGCAACTGAGGCAGAGATCATAGATGCTGCCAAGGCTGCAAATGCCCATGAATTCATTTCGTAAGTTGGCTGACCTAAATCCTTCACTAGAATTCATTTCGTACCTTGTCTATTCAAGTGTTATTAATGAATGGTGTGAATTGTGAATATATATTGCAGGTGCTTGAAGGATGGATATGAAACCAACGCAGGGAGCAGGGGAACGCAGTTGTCTGGGGGCCAGAAACAAAGAATTGCGATAGCAAGGGCAATTATAAAGAATCCAAGCATCTTGCTATTGGATGAGGCAACCAGTGCATTGGATGCTCATTCGGAGGTGGTGGTTCAAGAGGCATTAGATCGAGTTACGGTGGGACGAACGACTGTAATTGTAGCTCATCGATTGGCCTCAATTCGGAATGCAGAGTGCATAGCAGTTATTGAGAAAGGGAGCGTTGTCGAGCAGGGAAGTCACACCCATCTCATGACCAAAGGTGAAGGCGGTGCATATTTTGGTCTTGTTAAGCTGCAGCAACAGCACTAGGCAATCATGTTCAAATTCTAAGAAACCTATGTTCTAACCATGAAATGTTAGGCAACGGATTGAGGTCTATTCATGTTTCTGGTTCGAGGATGCAAAGGTCTAGTGAGTTACCATTTTCTAGAGAAGGTTGTGGGACAACAACTTCAGTCTCTCTATATATAGCTTGTTTTTAAATGAATAAATGCATGCCAAATGTAATTTACAAGAAGATAATTGATCGGTTTTAGATTTTCAATTGGATTGTGATGTTTAATTGTAAAGTGCATTTCTTATTGTAGATTCAACACCATAGGAATCCTAAAGCATTTGAACTCAAATTTGTAATTTCCACAAATAGCTACCAAATTTACAACAAAACTCACCCAAAAATACTTGCGTAAAATTTACAACATCGTTTTATGTACGTTACAAGGTAGGGCTGTCATTTCAAGCCCAATTGTGTTCGAAGTAGTCACCAACAAAGTCCTAATCGGCCTCTTGCCTGTCATCCCGAGTACATTTTCTTTGCAAAAAAAGTCTCATCTGTCGACATCTGGAATCTCAAACATATTGAAAAATATATCCCTTGTCGTAACGATTTAAAAGTAACAATTTTCTAATACATGTAAATTGCGTCCAGGTAAGATTCCCCGATTACATTAGCTTTGAAGACGCGTTGTCTAACGAAGCGACTTTAGGCAGCCTTTCTCGTAATATCACCTTTCAGTATATGTTCTATGAAGGGAAAAATGTACTCCTTTTAATATTATGTACAGAGTCTTGCTTATTTGTTTGTATTTAAAATCGATGTATTTTTTTATTTACATTATTTATTATTAATTTTTAATAAAAATAAAAACAAAATAAAATAAAGGTTGTAATGATTATTTTCTAATAGAGATTACAAGTTATAGAGAAATATATATGAAGTTATTTTAAAAAATGTAAACTTGAGTTTTTAATGGTAATGTTTCTCATTCATTTATTTAATTTTTAGATAAAATCACAATTCTAATTGAAAAAGGACGAGATAGTGTGAGCATATTCATACATGTTGTAAACTAAACATTGTTAAAGAATAATAAAGAGACAAAAAAATACAAAATTAAAATATTTTTTCAGTTTGGGATTTGATACTAAATATTAATTTTTATTTGAGTTGATCATTTGTATTTTAATAACTACTCTATATATGGATTTTTATTTATTTATTGAAATGGTTATTCCGACTTATATTGTTAGAGGATCATTCATAATTATAATATTTATGATTAAATGAATAACTCTAACATTTTTCTACCCTCTATTTTTCAATCATGTTTTGGTTAACAATTTTCACAGAAATTGGCTAAATAGCGAGATGTATTCAATTTTTCATTAATAAAACCAACCCTTTTCAGCCATTTTATAGTGAATACTTTTCTGAAATTTGTACTTGTATTTACGAACACTTTATATGTTAAAAATTGCAAGTATATTTGAGTATAATTTTCAGTTCGATACATACCTTTATGTTCTACTAGCTAACATGGTGTTTTCATAAATTCACTCATAAATTTATCTTCCTTTTTTTTGTTCATATATTTATTTGATTACTGTTGCATTTTATCTCTTTTGTACATACCTTTTTTGTCGCTGAAATTTGTATCAAAATGTATATACTTTCTTTCGTTTTAGTTAACATTTTTGTAAATAGAAAAAATAAACAAGATAACATTAATGACATAGAAAGCTAGGCCAATTTCCATTATCTCACTTGCCTTCCGATTCAATTTCCATTATCTCACTTGTCTTCTAATTCAAGGACATAAAGGACATAATGGACATATATTAGAAAGGACAACTAACAAATGTATGAAATATTAATCACACTTACTCAAAATGTCACAATCTAAAACATCCTATAAAATAAGTTATAGTGTAAATGCTAAACAGACATGTTTGAGACTAATTTCGGGAGCATTCAGGAACCCTAAGTTCCATAGGGTATATCTCAAAAAGTATAAAGAACCAATATATAAAAAATTGATCACATGTACCTAGAGATCTTGCCTCCATCTCCTCAAAAGTTTGCAATTTGGAACATCCCATTAGATCATTTATAGAAATGTCCTAAAATGACTCATTTGATGCACATTTCATAACCAATCACAAACCCTAACTCCCACAAATTATATCTTTGAAGATATAGTAAACAAAGATCTAAATTCTTAAATCAAATTTTCCATCAATATCTCCTCCATATGATCAAATTTTCACCATTTGAAGTACCACAAAATAAATTTATAATGAAAATACTGAGATGACGTGTTCAATCCAGAAATTGCTTTGTTTTTTTTCTCAGGCATGCATTCCTTTCAATGCTTTCTCCCTTTATATGTTATCACAACACTTAGTGAAAATACATGTTGATTAAAATGCTCACATCAATTCATTAATTAAATAATCAATTTTTCCTTTTTAGTTTACTTTTCCAAATACCATGGGATTCCTAAACCATTGGTTTGAAACCATCATTTCACTTTCTTACTTCTTCACTTTCATTAATATCTAAATTTATTTTATTTCTCTCACCCTTTATGGCCCAACAATTTCTCCTTAAATTTTGAGGTAATAATTTTTTTAATGTTATCATTCTCCAAAATCATCTCCTCCTTTATAAACATCCTTACACCATCCTCTGTCGAGTGAAATGTAAGAAACCTCTTGGCTTCCATGTTGTATAAATTCTTGTTATACATAACCTGCTTTAAAATGAGGGTAATGATTGTTTCAAAGGATGGTGTATGGAGTATTTTCTTTAATCTTGATTTTGTAGTTTTTAAATTGTTTTTGGATCCGATCAATATTATTTGTGACTCTCTAGAGATACTACAACCCAGACTTCACATCCATATAAAATACTAGGAGTGACAAGAGACTCAATAATGAGTGTTTTCTTTTTCACGTTCAAATATCTCCTCACGTATAATTGTTTTTAAACTCATACTAAGTTTTTCATCCTCCATTTATTGTTCTCTTAGTGGTATAATTCCATTTAAGCCTGTGATAAGTGTGATTTCCAAGACATTTGGATGAAGCTTCCTCCAAATAGTTGTTATCATATATGAGAGTATCATATATGATTTTCTTGAATTTAATTATCATGACTTTGGTTTTGTCAGTTTTAATAGTCATAGCCATCTTCGACCAAAACTTTTGGAGGATTATGAATTGTTTCCAAAAATCGTAATAAATACTCCCAAAAAATAATATCATCACTATATAGAAAAGGAATTATGAATACACCACAGGAAGCACAACCTATATCTTAATAATTTTATTTTATTTATGAATTGTATATTTTATATGAATAGATTTCCATAAATGTATATTCATAACATACATCTCTAAATTGTTTCCAAAATACAGTGGGCAAGATGGACTCAATTTTTCCAATCACTTATCCTCTTGAAATTTTAAATGATAAAAACATGAAAAAATATCCCAAGTAAACAACCTTCTATGTAGTTATAATGGAATCACCATCACCCGACCATGAGATTCAACACAATTACATTTAATTCATATAGAAACATATAAAATCATGAGAATTATATTAAAAAATTAATGAGAATATTAATCTTTGTATTAACAAAATGAAACTATAAATAATTGATCATTTCATACAATTAGTAGGATTCCATCTCTCAAGAAGCTTAATATCATCCCAATATAATTGATCATTTCATACAATTAGTAGGATTCCATCTCTCAAGAAGCTTAATATCATCCCAATATCTATCTTTGGGTTGATAGTTGGCGTTGTTAATACACATGGGTGAGGAAAACGAATCACTCCAAAGAAAACAACATGCCAACATGGATGATTTTTAGATATGATGATTACACATATGTTTTCATGATGGTGTTGGGAACCTTGGTTCCATTACTGACAAATCTCTAGGTGGTGTCGATGCCTTGATCATGCTGAGCAAATTAATAATGAGTCTTGGATATGATACTCTAATCTAGATTGGGGTTGTGGTGGTTTTGTGAATTCAATAAAAAAATAATACATTCACAAATAATTAAATTCTGAGTTTTATATTGTTACTTGTGTTAATTATTTCTGAGCCTTATATAGTCATTTCACTTTATTGAATTAAAGTTTGAAAATGTTGTGTGGTCATGATGCAACATATAGTTCCCCTTTTATTTTTGGCAGCTAGAGTATGAATTGTTGCATTTTTAGGTATTTTCAAGCCACTTGCCCTATTTATACTTTAACAATACAATTGTGAGGGGTTATTAGAGATAACACACACTTAATTTGACTTCAATTAACTAGGACTATCTCCACTTGCATTAGATAGTTAACTAAAGATTGTATGGTAAATTGACTAGGACTATGTGTTAGTTTTCTTTACTTCATGTTCACATCTCTCTACGTTCACTACTATACTAATTACTATATTAATTCATCCATATAGAATATATTTCATCTAATTGTGTTCTCTCATTAAAAAAATTGTAGTGCATGAATAGAATTTGTTAATTATTTTCTCTATTAGTTTTCTTTCCTTTTTCCTTGCAAGTTTTGTTCATTTTTTTCTATCTAGATCCAACTTGTCTGGTATAGCTACAATTTCACATGGTATCAGAGCCCACGGGATATAGGAAGAAGGAGCATAAACAATCTATTTGCATCTACTAAAGATTGGAGCTATTGGAAAGACTGAAGTTTCCACCCTCCACAATTCTCATGAACTATTAGAAAGAATGAAGTTTCCACCTTCCGCAATTCTCATGCCATATAAATATTTCAAATGAAATAAAAAGATTCTACTTCAGCTGATAAGTAGAGCTTTGTGCCAAATATGAATGGAAATAAAGATTGAGCTAAATTATGCGGTTGAAAAATCAAAATATTTGAACCGTATGTACGAGGCCTTCAATCTCTTATTCTTTCAGTTTCTATAAAATAATTATTTGATGTTGAAGCATGCATGACTCAAAATCATGTTTGGACCTCTTTGGAGAAACTCTTTGGGAAGTGATGAGATGTAGTGCTGCATCATTGAAAAATAGCTCAACTCATTAGATCCAAGTAGTTTTGAAAATATCTAAGATTTATTCACAAGGTTCCAAGCCTTGTTAGTCTAGTTGAAATAATGTGGAATCAAGAAATCCGAGAAAGAAAGAAAATTAACTCTTTCCATATTGTCAAAACTGGGTCTAGAGTATCTTAAATTTGTCTCCATTATTCACACAGTCAGGATTGCAACAGGATCAACCTAGAAGATGCCGACATTTGATGCTTTTGTTTAGTCCTTGATACATGAGCAAGATAAAGTCATAAATATGGGCACATTGAAAAGTTTGAAATCCCATGCACTCTCCATGCATGAAAGAGGTGAGGCCAACTTGAAATGCAATCAATAATCAAAAGGAAAAGGAAAGGAAAAATGAATCGATCCAAGAAATGGAAGCAATCTCATACATCCAGATGAATCTACCAGCTTGAAGGAAAAGAAGGGAAAGAATGGGGCAATAAAAATGCAGCTATTACAATCCAGAATCATCATACGTGAAGAAGACAATCAATATCATCATGTAGAATATTCAACAAAATGACCTTGGTGACTACATTCAAGAGAGTGCTAAGAAGAAGTAGGGAAAAAAGAGCACCTAAAATGAGAGGGAGTGCGCATCTATTAATTGATTCATTCTTCTCCTTATGCATGGATCATAGATTATGGAGCTTCACATCACATGGAAACCACACAATATGCTCTCCCATATTTAAAACCATATGTTGGTCCTCCTACTCTCATTGATTCTCTACTATAGATAATTAGACAAGGGAGGGTAGATCTTGGTGATGGAAATTTTGAGAGTGTCCTTCAAATTTCAAAGATTAGTAAATCTTCTCTCTATGTATCAAATGACAAATACTAGCACCAGAAGGAGAGTTGAATTCACCCCATATTTTGTTAGCAAGTATGACATGCAAGATAACTCCAAAATTATAGTTGGCAAGGGAAATGTGAGTATTGTTTGTACAATTTTTCTGAATTTGTTCCTCAATCATATTCCACTTTACTATTTATGCATGAAAATGATGGAAGTAGGATTTGGAATCAAATGGTTGGATACTTAAATTTCAAATATATGCACAAACTTAGAAAATAGGGTATGATGAAATGCCCACCTACCATAAAAATTTCTAATGGAGTTTGTGAAGAGTGTGTTCTTGGAAAGGATCCAAAAGAAACGTTTGGGAAGGGAAATGCATGGAGGGCCTCCTCTCCCTTGGAGCTTGTTCACAGTGATATTATGGGACCATTTCTAGATCCTTTCATAGGAAAATGCATATATGTACTCACATTCATAGATGATTGCATGAAAAAAAATGGGTGTACTTTCTCAAACTCAATATAAAGCATTTGAGAATTTGAAGATTTTCAAAGTGCATGAAGAAAAGTAGCCTATAAATATGATCAAGATAATACATATAGATAATGGGGGGAGTATGTCAAGAAGGATGTGTAACATCTTTGTGATGAAGCAGGAATGCAATTGGAACATATAGTTCCTTACATTCTGCAATAGAATGAGGTAGTTGAGAGGAACAACATATCCCTAAAAGAAGTGATGAAATGAATGTTGCATACAAGGTCGCTTCCTTCTAAATTGTGGGTTGAGGCAATCAACTTCCTTAATATATACAAAAGAGATATCCTCAAAAATATGTTACAGTAAAAAAAAAAAACAAAAAACAAAAACAAAAAGCAAAACAAAACAAAACAAAAAACAAAAAACAAAAACAAAAACAAAACAAAAACAAAAGCAAAAACAAAAACAAAAAACAAAAAACAAAAAAAAACAAAAACAAAAACTTTTGAAGCATGGAGTGCCAAGCAACTAGAAGTTACACACTTCCACACTTTTAAATCTCCTGCATGGGTTCACATTCCATCGTAAAAGAGGGAGGCTTTGGAGCTTCAAAGTAAATAGTTCATCCTTTTTTGTTATCTATATGGTGCAAAGGGATACAAACTACTATATATTTCAACAAAAGGGGTCTTCATTGAAAGGAGTGTCTTGTTTAATGAAAGCCCCCTACATGCATATAAGAAACAATATGCATAAACTTATGTGCTTACTCCTAGAGTAGATCTAAGAGATGATGTGTCCTATCATTTACATTAGATTTTGTATCTAAGTTATGAAGTTGATTCAAAATGTCATTATCATGCATGAAGATTTTGATTATGTACCACGTTCGACACATAAGTGGTGCCTCATGAGTCATCTCTTAGATGATCCTACCACAAGATCTCAATTTGAAGAAGCACATATTTCAGTAACACTTATAGAAGTAGTTATGCCCATGAATCTACACATGGTTCTAGCATTTGACCCTTAAACATATGGAGAATTCTTAGGGAATCATTTATGGGAAGAAACTATGGAGATGAGTACAACTCCCACATTAAGAACCAAACTTGGGACTTGGTTCCACTTCCTTTAGATCATAAGATTATCAAATGAAAGTGGGACTATAAGAAAAAGAAAGAAGTGGATGGACTTGTGATTAGATATAAGGCATAGTGGATGGCCAAAATCTTTTAGTAGGTTCATGGCATCAATTGCGATGAAACCTTTGTTCTTATGGTTGGGATGGACTCAATTCAGTTAACTCCTGTCATTATAGAAGAAATAAGGTGAGAGGTTCACTGCATGGATGTCAAAAATGCATTTCTTCGTAGTGATCTCAAATATTAAACTAACATGGAGGAGACACAAAGATATGGAAATAATTCATGTTTAGTTTGTTCAATCAAGAAGTCTATATATGGCCTCAAGTAGGAACCTAATGAATGGTATTATAAAATGGATTCATATTTACTCTCTCAAGATTTCGTTCAATGTAAATAATAATTTAAATCATTCAATGTAAATCTCAATGGCTTCATATTTACTCTCGCAATATTTCATTCAATGTAAACATGATCTAAATGTTTATATGCTAAGAACAATCGACTCTATGTTGCTCACAGTGCTCTATGTAGATGATCTAGTAATCACAAGGAGTTTATCCTCAACCATTGCTATAGTTAAAACCACTTTTCATGATATTTTTAACATGAAAAATATGGGTATGTTACACTTCTTCCTTGAATTATAAATCAACTATAATGATTCATGGATCAAAATTTCTCAGTCCAAGTATGGGAGAGATCTCTTAATTCACTTTCACATAACCGATTCCAAGTTAGAAACTACTCCTTTCTTATTTTGGGTACACCTTTAGGATGGAAATCATATGTGATTGGTTGATTGCACCATATACAAATAGTTTGTCAGGATTCTCCTCCATCTCGCTCATTCTTATTGAGATATCTGATATGAAATAGGTGTAGTTTCTAGATAGAGACAGTAGCCACATGAGGTACATTGGAAAGCTACCAACCACATACTCTGGTATGTCCAAGGAACCTTCAAATATGGGATTAATTATGTATTAAGATGTACATTGGATCTCGTTGGCCACACTGATTCATATTGGGTTGGAGATAACATTTATCACAAGTCCACTTCGGGATATGTTCTAAATTTAGGTTCTTACCCCATTTTCTGATCCAACAAAAAGTAATATACAATTATTTATCATAGGCAAGGGCGAAATAAAAAGGTCCAATCAACATTTCCATTAATGTCATTTTCTTGTATAGCTTCATCACTAAGATTCATAATATATATGATAGTTTGAATATCATCTGTTACGACAACCAAATAACACTTATTTTTTTTAGAGATCATAACGAGAAAAACACATTAAGATCCACATGTACATGATGGAGTCATCGACCCACTATATTATCCCAATTCTGAATAGACTTTTGACATCTTCACGAAGACTTTAACTAAGCATGTGTTTCACTTTCCCCAAACCACCTTGGGATGAAGGACATAACTACCTAACAATTGTATTTCTTTTTTTGTAATGTATTTTGACCCAAGGTTTTGTTCTCATGTGGTTTTCCCTCTTTCCTCTTGTTGTAGTTATTCTACGTAACTTAGATGCATTGTAAAATGGATACTTTACATATATTCTTGTCATGAACCTTTCATTTTGTTATCTCTATTAGTGCTTTAAAAGGTTTATTGGATACAACATACACTTAATTGTAGTACAATTAACTAGGACTATCTCCACTTGAATGAGATAGTTAACTGATGACTGGATGGCTATTTAACTAGGGCTATCCGTCAATTTTATTTAGTGCATATTTACATTTCACTGGATTCAGTACTAGACTTAGTACAATATTAGTTCAACCATATGGAATATATTTCATTGAGTTGTATTCTCTTATCATTTTCTTTTATGTTCACGAATAGAATCAATTAATTCTTTTCTCTATCGATTTTCTTTCTTCTTTATTTTCAAGTTTTGTTCATTGTTTTCAAGCTAGATCCAAGCTATGCAGGTTTAGCTACAATTTCATAAGGGTTTGATGTTGACGAATTTTTGGACATTATTTCTCCTCAGGTTTCTATTGGACAAAGAAGAGGGAAAGAAAATCATCTTTCTTGCTTATATTGTACTTGAGAGTTGTTCTCAAACAAGATGTCATATTTTTTGGTACTAACCACACACATATTGCTGAGTTGGTTAATAATATGTGTAGTGACACCCTCATCATATAGGATACCCTCAGTGAAAATTTCCAATTCCATCTGCATCCACCATTGCAAAACAGTGGTTGAAGTACCAATAGATAACAATTTCATTATTTGCAGAGGAGTTTCCTTTTGAACTCAAAGGATTTATTTCTAAGGATAGTTTATTTGTTCTTAAAAATTCAATTAGACAAGTTAGTATCCATATATAGTTATAGCTATATCAATTATAATATATCTCATCTAGGTGTTAGAATATTGGAAATTATCATTCACATAATGAATCCATATGGATATCTTTTATGTCCCTGTAATAAGTATGATGAGAAGTGTAATTCTATTCTTGATCTTATAATAAAAGAATATTTAGATAATCTAAAATTAAAAACTCAATAGAACTTTTGTATCTGAGAAGATAATGGTATAAGGGGTTGATTTATTATTCTCGAGCATACACTTATTCGAGTTCAAAGTGATTTCTTCATTATGTATTTGTATTACAAGTCAAAACATGGTTAGAGAACTTATGTTTCACCAACACTACATACGTTCAATTCAAATCTAGTAGCATATTATGATTATCTTAGAATATAGATGGTGTGCGGACATATTAGTGATCTTTGTTATAGTTGTTGTAGCCGCTGAAACAATTAATTTATCAACTAATGGCATTGTATCATATAATTTTTTTTATTGATCAAATTAATTTGTTGAAATGATGATAAGGCATCATATAAATCAGTATATCTATTCCTATCCAAAAGAAATTATATCTCAGAAGATATATCTATTCTATATGACTAGAATCTATCAAAATCTCTATGGTATTATGGTTGATCAAAAACGTGATTGATCCATATCAAACTCATTATGAATATTATTTTTCATGATTGGACCATATTTGGGTTGACGTCAAGGGATAAAAATGATAAAAATATCTTTGTCCCATTGACAAAATACATATCAATTTTGAATATAATTGGGATTACAATTATTGGTTCATTTTATATTCATAATATCCCATTATTAGCCATGTTTATTGGGCATGTATTACAATATTTGGTTGTATTCTCTTATCGATTTGAATCTTTTTTACTAACTAATGGAGAACCAATGGCACATTTGGTCAAAATTTATGATACATGTATTGGTTGTACCCAATGCGTATGATCTTTTCCCACATATGTATTGGAAATGATACCTCGGGAAAGATGTAGAGCTAGTCAAATTCCTTATGCTCCAAGAATAGAAGAATTTGCAGGTTATAAGCAATGTGAATCTTCTTGTCCCATAAATTTATTGATTGTGCATGTTTATTTATGGTACAAGACAACATGAAATATGGGTCTAGCTTACTAATTAAATGCACAATAAAAATTGTTAAATCCATCTCATATTTTTTCTTTCTTTTTTCCTCCAATAATAAAAACCCATGTTTGAGATCTTGGATCAAGTATAGGTTTTTATAGATAGATGGAAAGTATCTTCTATAATGACGATTAAGACTAAATTACCTTGGATGACCAACATTTTGTTGTTTCCCGTATCTATGGTTCCTTATTTGCAGTTCCTCAATCCATTATTCCCACCCATAGAAGGAGGGAATGATCTAATTTGATGGTATACTTTAGTTTTTTTTTTACTATAACTCCTTTGCATTACATGTACATTCCATCCACTACCATTTCCAATTCAATTTCTAATTTGATAATTCATTGATCCAATTGAAAGAAGAAAGAGTTTAACTTGATAAATCATAATTATTTTCATTTGAGATTGCGAATTGACAGACTTTACATCATACCTATTTGGCAGGATTTCTTACCACTTTGGCCATTTCAGTTGGCTTGGCTAGTTACCCAAAATACTTGATTGTTGAAATTACTAAAAATAGAAATATATAGTGGCCAAATAGATCATATAATCCTCGATATATTATACTCTTCATTCCTATGCGGGAACCAAAATCAATTTCATTCACCCACTTCTATTCGTATGGAGGGAAGGGGGGAAAGAAATTTCTATTTGCCCAAAATGCACTATGAGTAGTTCTATCTTTTCGTTAATTAGAAATTTAGGTATAGGTATTTACCGATCTCATAGGACCAACATTAGGTTCAGAATATGAATGTTATCATGCACATAATGAATCCACCTAGATATCATTTTCATCCCTCCAATAAGTATGATGAGAACTATAATTATATTCTTGATCTTATAATAGAAGAATCATTAATAAAGGAAAATAACAAACTCAATAAAAATTTGTATCTGAGAAGATAAAATTATAAGGGGTTGATCTATTATGCTCAAAATAACAAAACTCATTGAAATTTTGTATCTGAGAAGATAAAAGTATAAGGGGTTGATCTATAATGCTCGAACAAAATAGTAGTTGAAGTTGAAATAGATAACAAGTTCATTCTTACCAAGGACATTCCTTTTGAAATATAAGAATTGATTTCTCACAATAGGATCCATACATAGTTATAGCTAGATGGATTCTAATTTATCTCATATGGGAGAGTTTTCGGGTTACCAATTTCTTCAAGAATTTGTCAAATTTCATTTGCGACAAGTTTATATTTGCCATGGAAGTTGGCGTTGGTGACATTACCCTTAGCTAGTTTACCAATTCTAGTAGGATTACTTTATGGTCAAACTTTTATAATGATAGCGAAAATAAGCACGCATAATATAATTCACATTGTATAATTGCAAAGAAAGTGATTTCTTCTATTACAACCATTTATTCTTTTGTTGAAACAAATGCTATGGTAAAATTTTCATATGTATTTGAAGCAACAATAAAACTTGGGCTTAAGCAAGGGCTCATAAATGGGATTTTCATAGGTGGAAATGGATCAATAAGCTTTGTTTTGTGGGCATTCATTTCATCATATGGAAGCAGGTTGCTGATGAATACCGATGAGATCTGGGGGAATATTTTTGGTGTAGGCTACCAGATAATGTTGGGTGGACTGTAAGTCTCAATACATTTACTCATATTTCTTTAGTTATTGTAATTTTATTCACCCCCCATCTATTTCTTTGTTGGAAGGTGTAACAATTTCTCCCAAACTCAGGTCTCTGGCTATATGTAGACATTACTTCTATTCATATATTTAATATGATTGATAGAGTACTATACATAGACTTACAGGACGAGAAAGGAAAACTATTCGAACAAGTCTCTCAGGAAGTCGAATTTTAGAGCGTTCAATTTGCATAACCATGCAGACCAAATAGAATGATATTTAACAATTTTTATCTCACCATTCCTACACCCAAAATGATGGATTTAGTGGGTAGTAGTCAGAAATTGATATCCATTTCATTATTAGAATGGTTCTATGATCCACTTAATGTGGATGTCCCTCTGCATGGAAAGGCCTGTAACTAAAATGGATGGTTAGCCAAATCAATCTGGTTAGTCAAGAGACCTCTCTATTCGCCACTTCCATTTGTGACAATATTTCATTTGGAAATGATGATGCCACTATGGAAGAGTTCATTCTTGCAGAAAAAGCTTCCAATGCCCACAATGTCATGGTCCAACTCCCAAAAGGCTATCACACACAAGTTCTCTTTTAGACATTTTAGAAACACAATTCAAACAAATAGCTATATTTTGTGAGAAAGAATGAGAAAAAATGCAGAGTAGAGATAGCTATTCTCAATATTCAAAATGGTTAAATAGATTACATTGTAAACATTAATAATAAATTACTAAAGTAGAAGTCGACACCTATGGAGTAGAACTTAAGTAAAAATGAACTCTCTATGACACCTAGTAGACAAAAAAATCAAATGAGATGATGCCTAACCGATAGTGAGATTAATATCTCAACATCCCCTCATAATCTCAACTATTACATTTAGGGACACTTACAATGCCTAATTGTTCTCTTTCAAATTAAAATATATTCTTGCCCAATGGATTTGTGAAAATATATGCTAGTTGATCTCTAGAACCACAAAAGGAAAGTACTATGTCTCTATCATTGACAAGCTCAGAGATGAAATGAAAATGGGTGTCCATGTGCTTTCTATTTTTATGGAAAACATGTTTTTTTGATAAATAAATTGTTGAACTGTTATCACAGTAGATTGGAGTTGGCTCCTTTTGAATACTTGAAATATATTTCAATAATCTTCTTAATGACACAGCGTAACAAACTACTGAATTTATTGCTACATATTCTTCCTCTGCAGAGGATATTGAAATGATTGACTGTTTCTTGGATGCCCATGGAATCATATTGGTTCCAAGATGAAAAACATAACCTGAAATTGTTTTACGATCATCTAAACCCCCTGCATAATTGTTGTCTCTATAACCTGAAAGTGAACAATTGTCAGAATGAGTATACAACAAACCATATTCTATTGTCGCTAAAATATACCTTAAGAACCTTTTTGAAACCTTCCAATGAGTGATCTTAGGTGACTTCATAAACCTGGATACAAAACATGGTGCAAACATAATGTCAGGTCTAGTTGCAGTTCAATACAACAAACTACCAACTAGACTTTTATACATTATGGAATCAACTCGTGGTGCTACATCTTCTTTGCTCAGTTTTGTGCCTTCAGAAATTGGCGTATCTATAGGTTTACAATTAGTCATTCTAAACTTTTTGATGATATCAATGGCATATTTTTGTTGACCAATAAAAATTCCATTAGCAGATTGGTGAATTTCAATGGCTAAAATATTTCATGACTCCTAGATCTATCATATCAAACTTTTTTTGCATTACTACTTTAAATCTTCTAACATCATGTTTCCTATATAAAGAAGACCATCTACATAAAGGAATACAATACTAATTTTACCTTCATGCATTTTGGTATACAAAGTTCACTCATGATTGCTTCTGCAAAAACCACTTTTGATGAGATAGGTGTCAATGCGACCGTACCAAGGTCTTGGAGCTTGTTTCAAACCATACAAAGATTTATTCAATCTTTATACCTTATGCTCATGTCCTGAAACTTCAAAGCGAGGAGGTTGCTCTACATAAACTTCTTCCTGCAATATACCATTTCGAAAGGAATATTTTACATCAAATTGATAAACTTTCCATTTATGTTGAGTTGTCATGAACAAAATGGTTTTGACAGTATCTAATCTCGCTATTGGAACAAAGGTTTCACCACAATCAACACCAAACTATTGTGAGAATCCATTAGCAACCATCCTTGCCTTATGTTTCTCAATCTATCCTTTTTCATTCATCTTGGTCTTATATACCCATGTTACAATAATTCTAGATTTTCCTTTTAGGAGATCAGCTAATTCCCAAATCTAATTCTTTTCTATGGCAACAATTTCTTAGTTCATTGAATCTACTCAATGCTTTTCTTTAACTGCTTCTTCAAAATGAGTTGGTTGAGATGAAATAAATGAAAACATATTATGTTGGTCAAACTCATGCTCCTGCTCATATATTTCTGATGCTTCTTGTTTTCTAATTGTCTTATGAAGATGTTGAATCAGTGATGGATTGAATACTTGAATATGTACCATTTTCAGAATGGTACGGATCTTCTTCAACCTGAAATCTTGGTGGTTGTGGTGGATAAAAAGACTGATTTGAAGCTTCATCAACTTGATCAGACCAAGATTTATTTTCAAAACTTTTTACGTCTCTACTTAAAAATAACTTCTTGGTATCTGGATGATAAAGTTTGTAGGCCTTTTACTTCTCACTATAGCCTACAAAAATACATCTTTCACTCTGATCATCAAGTTCATTTCTTAGATGCCCAAGAACATGTGAAAATGCTACTGATCCAAAAATTCTAAAGTGAGATACATTTAACTTTTTACCATCCCATGCTTCCTGAGGTTTTGTATCTTGGAGACTAGTTGTTGGAGATCAGTTGAGAACATACACTGCTATCAAAAATGCTTCAACCCAATAGTTATTTGACAGTTTCCTCTCACGAAGCATACATCTGGCCATGTTCATGATTCTTTGATTTTTCCTTTCTGCTACTCCATTCTGTTGTGGAGTATATCTTGTTGTATTCTACATTATGGTTCCTTGTTGTTGACACAAATATTTGAAGTCATTGGACTTCTACTCTCCTCCTCTATTAGATCTCATTACTTTCAATGGTTTGCAACTCTTATGTTCTACTTCTTCTTTGAATTCTTTGAACCTTGAGAATGTATGTGATTTATTTTTGAGAAAATACAACCATGTCTTCTTGCTATAATCATCAATGAATGTCAGAAAATAAAGACTACAACCAATTGACTATGTCTGCATTAGACCACATAAATGTATATGAACACGATCTAAAGGCTCTTTTACCGTATAGGAGGATGTGGGAAAGCCATCTTTTTTATGCTTGGATATAACAAAAATTTCACAATCTCAGTATTTTTCATTCATAGTAGGGAGACAAGTGATGATTGGTTGTTTTTGAAGTTGGCTGAGAGTCTTGAATGGGATATGGCCATATCTAGAATGCTATAGTTGAGATTCATCTATTCTTAACACATTGTGGACTAGAGACTGTGAGATATCTTTACTTCTAAGAGAAAGGAATCATCCTATTCTTGGTTTTTTCAACCTTTGTTATCAATCTTCTATTGGGAGGTTTGTCATAGATATAACAATTCTTCCCTTGAAATATCATCATAACCATGTTCCATCAATTGTCCTACACTAATGAGGTTATGCTTTAGATTTGGAACATAATAAACATCAAGAATGTATTTTTGTTGATTCTGTTTAGTAAGAATAGGGACAGTACCTTTTCCTTCAACTTTAATGCAAGAATGATCACTGAGAGTAATTTATGATGTTATGGAAGCGTCAAGATAACAAAGCAAATTTTTGTTACCTATCATATGATTGTTGTAGCCATTATCCAACAACCAAAGATCCTTGTTGTGAGTGTCTTCAGAAAGATGATAGGAAAGAAACATTATTTAAGAGGATTCTCCTTCATTGTTCGAGAGATGGACATTGCCTCTTTGTTGATTTGACTGTTTCTTTCTACATTCATGTTCATAATGCCCAAATTTCTTGCAGTAATAGCATTAGGCATTAGATTTGCTCCATGGTCTACTTCTCTGAGTTTGGTTTTGTGGAGGTCTCCACTGCTTTGCTGCATGATGATGTTCTGATCTACCTCTTCTTTGGCATCTACCTCACTTGTTGCCACCCTTATGTCCTCTGCCTTTGTCTTTGCCAAAAGAGAGATGTGCTTTGAAAGCTTGTTCCATGGAATCCTCTGCCATGTTGAGTCTTGTTTCATGTGCGAGAAGTGATTGAGACAACTGTTCTACTGAGAAAGTTGTAAAATCTTTGGATTCTAGAATGGCTGCTACAATCATGTCATGTTTCTTGGGAAAACTTAGAAGGACTTTTTGAACAATTTTCTGATATGAAATGGTTTCATCGAATAGCTTGATCTCATTGACTATTCCCAAGACTCTAGTCATGAACAGATCAACATTTTCTGTGTGAGTCATCTTTAGGGTTTCAAACTGTGATTTCAATGTCGGTAACTTCACTGCCTTCAATGTATCATTACCTTGATACACAACTTTCAAGATTTCCCAAGCTTCATGTGTTGTGGATGTTATCTTATCAAAAATAGAGTCATCGATTGAGTTTTGTATCCAATGTTTGGCTCTGTGTTCTTCCTTTCTAAGTTCAGTGGCTACATTCCTCTAATTATTGGACATGGCAGCCAATGTTTCTTGGGTTGGCTCTACATAGGCAGTCTAAAGTGTATCCCAACACTCTTGACCTTGCTGGAATGTCTTCATTCTCAAAGACCAAAACTCGTAATTTTTAAGCAAAATCGGGGTCTATAGCAAAGCGCTGTGAAAAGCCATTTTTTCCAAATACAAATTTACGCACCCTTTTGCCTTAAAAAAAGAAAAACTCCTTAAAAAATACAAGGCCCTCTTTTTTTTAGAACTGCATCTCTTTCTTAAAAAAATATTTTTCTTTCCATTTTTTATTTATTTAAAAAATCTTGAAAAAAAAATAACAAACCCTCTTCTTAATAGTCCCTTTTAAAACTTAACAAACGCACCTCCCCTTTTAATACTCTTTTTAAATCATAACAAAGCTCGTACGTTTAAAAGAATTTTAAACATGCATTTTTATAAAAGGAATGGCATGTTTATTTAGATACTTAAAAATGTTGAGGTTTATTCAAATAAAAAATCACTAGCTTTGAAAAAATTTGTTGAGCGCTCCGTTCAATTGTAACGTTGACGTGGCGGATTTCGTTTTCTCTTTGCACGAGCCTTCGAATTCGGCGAGCGGAGGCTTGAAATTTTAACTTTTACCGTGCGCAGTTTCTTTTTATTTGAGTTACAAATACTGAGGGGTGAGTAATAAATGATCCAAGTAGAATTCGATACTTATAAAGTGGAATTTAAATAAAACTGAACTGTGTCCGAATAAAATCAAATAAAATGACATCTAACCGATGAGATTAATATTTTAACATTTTGTTAACGAAAAATAATTTAATTTAATTCATGGTATAATTTTGGAATATTTTTCAATTTCATTAATCAGAATGTGAAGTGTTTATATTCCAAAACTTTACAATTGAGATAAAGATTGCCCTAAACCATAGCGCAAGTATTCATTTTGTAATCTTTCCAAATACAGGTAGGAGAAAGTGGAGTGCAGATTTCATGACGGTAGAGAATAGCCATAGCTAGAGCGACGTTGAAAAACCCTACCATTTTTCTTTTGACGAGTGTATCAGCGCTCTAGACGCAGAATCAGAGAAGATTGTTGAGGACACACTTGGTACAGCTTCTATTGGGCGCACTATGGTGGTTGTGGCTCATCGTCTTTCCACTGCTTAGGGAGGTCATAAGGTTGCGGCGATGCAAAAAGGCGGAGTCATTGAATTCGACGCACACCAGGAACTGATTACTAAACCAGATGGGGCACATATAGCGTTACTACAACTATAGAAAAAGGCACCATTCCATGATACTATCGTTCTTAGCGCTGCATTGAACTCTTCAATGTCATTATAAATAACCAAATCACCAACTACTTCAAACATGTTACCAGCTACATCAAATAAATTTGATAATTGCATAACCGACATGGAGCGACAAGAAGATCTAAAAGATAAGGGACGGTCCAAAGTTTCATTTCAAAGGTTGCTTGCGCTGAATGCCCAATAATGGAAGCAAACTCTCATGGGCTATGTAGGCTCCTTTCGATATACAACAACTCAAATAGCTTACCCCGCCACCATGGCCAACATGATTTTTGCGCTCTTTCTCAAAGACATAGACGAGGTGAAATCTAAAGTAGGAATTTGTTGTATTATTTTTATAGCCCTAGAAGTGCATGTTTTTGCAGTGAATCTGGTTCAACATTATAACTTTGTAAGTTTGTAGTGGTGGTAGATATTTTAGCGAAAAATATTCACCAAAGAATGCTTTTAAGAATTCTTACTTTCGAGGTTGGCTGGTTCGATCTAGACCGAAATTCCAGTGAAGCCCTTGGAACTTCGCTCAAACCTAGCCAATGAGGCTAATGTGGCATGTATCCAATCAAATTTCCATTATATTTGTCTCAACTTTTTTAACTATCTGCAACAAATCTACCTATCAGCCATTCAACATAGTTAAAAGCTTATTTATATGCATGTAAGATCCTTGGTAGGGGATCGTGTTTCTCTTCTAGTAGAGTGTCTCTCTAGTGTAATTATAATCGTTACTATAGGCATGGTGGCAGCTTGGCGACTTGCTATTGTTTTGATCCTTTTGCAACCACTAAGGGTGCTTTGTTTCTACACACGAAACATTCTCCTTAAAAGTGTTTCGGGTAAAGCTATCAAAGCCCAGAACCAAAGTAGCCAAGCGGCCTTTGAATGTGTCACACATCATAAAATTATACCCGCTTTTTGATCTCAACAAGAATTATTAGCATTTTTGACCTCACACAAGCAAATCGTGTTGAGATTTTCGGTTTTAATAAATTGGGCAAAATGTAGGTGACAACAATAGGATTTGTTGCTATATTAGCTCTATTTTGTTGGGAAAGAGTTAATGCATCCTATATTTATTGTGAGAGGATTTATGAGTCAGTTTTATTTGTAATCTCCTGATTAATAATAAGATTGCCGATGCCTCTGTTTGGTGGACGTAACCCAGATTGGTTGGGTGAACCACGTTAAATCACTATGTCATTTGTGTATGATTTTTATACTGTATTTGTCTTTAAATTTCTGTTGCGCACTCGTTTGCTCTAACAATTGGTATTAGAGCGTGTTGAGGAGCAGGTGCGTGCATGCGACAGAGCTGTAGGTGAAGTTTTTCCGAGATTTGGCGATTGGTACGGTTTCGGGCGAAACAGTTGCGCCAATATTAGGCTGAACGGATTGGCGCGGTTTATCGCGGCATAGGCACACCAATTGGCGCGGATCCGACCTTAAGAGTCATGCTAGAGCGGCAATATCCCGATTGGCGTGGATGCGACGGGTATATTCGCGCCAATCTTGGTATTCTAACTGATTTTGCCCTCTGGCGTGGATTGTCTGTTGTTCGGGTAGCGCCAAGTCCATTTCGGCGCGCCAACCGAGGACCGTGTTGGTAAAACTTCATTTTTTGTTATCTGTTTTTGTTTATAATCTGCAGTTTGTACAGCAGAGATATTTTTTGATAAAGTAAAGGCAGTACATTAGAAGGCGAAGGAATTTGTTGTTAAGATATTAATTTGATTGATTAACAAGTTGGAATTGGAGATTATTTTTTGGTTGATACAATATGGCAAAAACTGAGAGTGCTCATTTTGAGATCAAGAAGTTCAATGGCAAGAACAACTTCGAGATCTGGAAGGTGAAGATGTACGATCTGCTTGTGCAACAAGGTGTGGTGAAGGCGTTGATGGGCAAATCCAAACAGCCTTACAACATGACAGATGATGAGTGGACTGAGATGGATGAAAGAGCATTGAGTGCTATTCGACTGTGTTTGGCGGATGATGTTTTGTTTAACGTCGTGTCGAAGAAAACAGCTGCTGGTTTGTGGACAAAGCTTGAGAAGCTGTACATGACAAAATCCTTAACCAATAGGATTCTCCTGAAGCGACAATTGTACAGTTTGCGAATGAAGGAAGGCACATCGATTACTGATCATTTGAATGCTTTTAATACTCTCCTAGTGCAATTAGAAAGTATAGAAGTAAAATTTGAATTAGAAGATAAAGCTATTACTTTATTGTGCTCGTTGCGTGAGTCATGGGATCATATTGTTACTTCTATAAGTCTTAGTTCATCAGAAACCCTTGAGTTTGATGATGTAGTTGCATCTTTATTATCTGAAGAAACAAGGAGAAGGTCAAATTTAGAAACCTCTACATCAGAAGCAATGATGGTCAGAAGTCATTCTAAGGAAAGACGCTTCAGTAGGCAGAGCGACTCACATTCAAAGTCGAAAGGGAAGAAGAGTAAGGTAAAGTGTTGGTTTTGTGGCAAATCGGGGCATTTGAAGAAGGATTGTTGGAAGCGACAACAAACTTCTAAAGAAGATTCTTCGACAGGGAAGAAAGAAGCAAACACGATAGATACAGGTTCGGCATCTGGTTCAGGTATGAGTGATGAACTGTTATCAGTTAATTTGTCAAATCATGATCAACATTGGCTGTTAGATTCTGGTGCATCAAACCACATGTGCATTCATAGAGAATGGTTTAAGACGTATAAATCAATTAATGATGGAGTCATGTACATGGGTAATGATGTCACATGTAATATTGTGGGAATTGGGAGTATTCAGCTGCAAATGTTTGATGGGACAACCAAAATTTTAACTGATGTAAGACATGTACCAGAATTAAGGAAAAATCTGATTTCACTAGGAGCACTTGACACAAATGGATATAAAACTGTAATTCAAGGTGGAGTAATGAAAATTTACAAAGGTATTTTACTAGTAATGAAAGCTAAGAAGGTAGGAAATCTATTTCAGTTAGAAGGAAGAACAGGGTGAGATCATGTGTCTATGGTGTTTGAACATGACAGTAGTTCTATTCACTTACGGCATCCAAGGTTGGGCCATATGAGTGAAAGAGGGTTGAAGAGTTTGGCTGATCATAAGTTACTTCCTAACCTAAAGTCTAGAAAGTTAGATTTCTGTAAACATTGTCTGTTTGGAAAACAAAGTAAGCAAAAGTTTAAAACAGACAAGCATACTAGTAAAGGAATCCTTGATTATATCCATTCAGATGTTTGGGGTCCATCCCCTACAACCTCATATGGTCTCTAGTCATATTTTGTATCGTTTATTGATGATTTTTCTAGGAAGGTATGGGTCTACATGTTGAAAAGGAAGTTTGATGTTTTTACAGTTTTCAAACAGTTTAGAGCTTTGGTAGAAAACATCACTGGTAGAACAATAAAATGTTTAAGAACTGACAATGGTGGTGAGTTTACTTCCAAGGAGTTTGACAATTATTGCAAGGATGCTGGGATCGAGAGACATAAGACCACTGTTTATACTCCTCAGCAAAATGGAGTTGTTGAACACATGAATAGGACTCTTTTAGAGAGAGCAAGGAGTATGCTGAGTAACGCTGGTTTACAGAAGGAATTGTGGACGGAAGCGGTGGCTACAGCTTGTTATGTGATAAATCGATCACCATCAACGGCAATAGGCTACAAGATTCCTCAAGAGGTATGGAAAGGTCACCCTTGTGATTATTCTAAACTTAGAGTGTTTGGTTGTGATGCATATGCTCTAGTGCCTAAACATCAGCGAACTAAATTAGATCCAAAGTCAAAAAGGTATATCTTTGTTAGATATGGTGATGGAACAAAGGGATATAGATTGTGGGATCCTACTACCCACAAAATCATCATCGACAGAGATGTAAAGTTTAATGAATCCTCTCTTGTACAGTTAGATGTAGATAATAAATTGAAATAGGATGATGTATCTGACTTTCAACACATTCAGTTTGAAACCACTTCTAATGATAGTCTAGATGAACATAGTTCAGATGCAAGTCATGAACACGTTTCAGATTCAGATCATGAACAAGGTTCACATGTAGATCATGAACAGGTCTCAGATGCTGATCATGAAGAAGTTCCTACAAATGGTAGTCAGCCAATTGTGGAAGCACCAGAAACATCTTTAAGGAGGTCTATAAGAATGAAACGCCCTCCTAAGAGGTATGATGATTATGTTACTTCAGTTGCATTTACCGCTAACACGCTGAACCTCTGTGCTATCAGGAAGCTGTAGAAGGTTCGAAAAGTGAACAGTGGAAAGCAGCTATGAAGGATGAAATGATGGCCTTAGGTAAGAATGGCACATGGGATCTGGTTGAACTTCTGAAAGATAGGAAAATTGTGGGATGTAAATGGGTCTTCAAATTGAAACGGGGTGTGAATGATACAGAGGATAGGTACAAAGCCAAGCTGGTCGCAAAAGGGTTTTCACAAAAAGAAGACATTGACTTTCATGAGATTTTTTCACCAGTTGTTAAAATAGTTTCAATTAGAATTGTGTTAGCATTAGTCGCTTTGCTTGATTTAGAATTACAGCAACTAGATGTTAAGACTGCATTTTTACATGGAGATTTAGATGAGGAAATTTATATGGAACAACCGGAAGGGTTTGTTCAACATCGCAATAAGAAATTTGTCTGCAGGCTCAAGAAATCATTGCATGGTTTGAAGCAGTCCCCTCGACAATGGTACAAGAAGTTTGATTCTTTCATGTTGAGTCAAAAATATATAAGAAGTGAATATGATCATTGTGTTTACTTTAAGAAATTAAGTAATGGCATATTCATTATCTTAGTGTTGTATGTTGACGATATGCTTTTAGCAAGCAAAAGCATAGAAGAGATCAACAGGTTAAAGGCTCAGATGGCAAGGACATTTGATATGAAAGATCTGAGAGCAGCAAGGCAGATTTTGCGCATGGAGATTTTCAGAGACAGGAGCAATGGTAAGCTATGGCTATCACAACAGAAGTATATTGAGAAAATACTCTTGAGGTTTGGTATGAACAATGTGAAGCCTGTGTCAGTCCCTTTAGCTTCCCATTTTAAGCTTTCTTCTATTTTATGTCCTAATACAGATGAAGAAAAGGAATATATGTCTCGAATTCCATATGCCAATGTAGTAGATTGTTTGATGTATGCGATGGTTTGTACTCGACCAGATATTTCACATGCAGTTGGGGTTGTCAGCAGGTATATGGAAAATCTAGGTAAAGAACACTGGTCAACAGTGAAATGGGTGCTTCAGTATTTGAGAGGCACAAGTGATTATTGTATCACTTATAATAAGAGTAGTGAATTTGTTTGCGGATATGTTGATTCCGATTTGCCAGGTGATTTGGATAAGAGAAGGTCAAAATCAGGGTATGTTC
>APFE030504113.1:166615-179109 GCA_000404065.3 Pinus taeda
GTCTTTACTCTTGCAGGTGGAGCTATTAGCTGGATGTTAAAGCTACAGAACATTGTTGCTTTATCCACTACTGAAGCAGAATACATTGCTGCTTCTCATGCTTGCAAAGAAGCGATTTGGTTGAAAGGTTTGTTTGGTGAGTTTGGTAGGTTGCACGACAATATCAAGTTATTTTGTGATAGTCAAAGTGCAATACATTTGGCTAAGAATCCGGCCTATCATAGTAAATCAAAGCATATACCAATCAAGTACCATTTTGTAAGACAGGTTATCACTGAAAGAGGAGTCTCTCTTGAAAAGGTGCATACAAAGGAGAATTGTGCAGACATGTTCACGAAACCGTTAGAGAAGCTACATTGGTGTTTGGCTTCTCTTGGCTTGCAGAAAAGATAAAAATAATAAAGAAACAGGGTATCAGGATAATTGTTGTCAAGGTGGAGATTGTTGAGATTTTCGGTTTTAATAAATTGGGCAAAAAATCTCATGTAGGTGACAACAATAGGATTTGTTGCTATATTAGCTCTATTTTGTTGGGAAAGATTTAATGCACCCTATATTTGTTGTGAGAGGATTTATGAGTCAGTTTTATTCTCTTAGCTATAAAAATATGCCCGTACAGTATATTGGATGAAGGTAGAGAGCGTGAGGAAATAAATTATTTGTAATCTCCTGATTGATAATAAGATTCCCGATGCCTCTGTTTGGTGGACGTAGCCTAGATTGGTTGGGTGAACCACGTTAAATCATTGTGTCATTTGTGTAATATTTTTATATTGTATTTGTCTTTAAATTTCCATTGCGCACTGGTTTGCTCTAATAAACCCACACCGAGAGATGAATAAGAAGTCATGGTACACAGTATTGGCCCTATGAACCTCTAATTTTCTAGAAATATGCTATTGGCCTTTCAAGTTTTGGTATGGCTGAAGGATTACAGCCCACATGCTTATCGATTTCCATGAGTTTTTGTTGAACCATTTTATTTTTGGAAGATTGGAACGAATGATAGTCGTTGCTGATAGTATGTCCTCTTAACTGGGCAAAGGATCTGATGTGGTCACCTATGTGTTTGAAATTCAGTTAAAAAGAGTCATATAAACCTAGATGATCAAAAATGTGGACTTTTCTTATCCAATGCATCTAAATGCCATGATTTTGAGAATTTTTTTTCCTAAAATCAATACAAGCAGTAGCATGGGGTGAAAGCATGAACTCGGTTACATTTTTGGGCGAAATGTGGCTATGAAATTTCAAGTTTTTTATCTTTGATCGAATTACATCCTTGAAATTCATACCCTCGAAATTCATATAAGCATTTTGAATTTTGATTCAGAGTAAAAAGACAATATTTGTAGAATTATGTTGTACAAATGATATTTTTTGCAAAAAAATGTTAGTATCCTATAATCTATCAATTTTTTATTAAATAAATGTATTTACAAATTTTCGCAAAACTTAAGACTTTATGTTTGGGTTCACCTAACATAACTTAGTCTAAAATGTGTAATTTTTAATATATATATATATATATATATATATAATATATATATATATATATGATCATGAGAAGTTTTTCATATTAAAAAAATATTTCTTATGTAAATTTGTATTTTTTGTTATTTTTCGATCTTTGAAAAGTAATATTTCAATTGCATTTTGAAGACAAATGTGTCCATGTAAGTTTTTTTTTTAACTCTTTAAATAAATTGAAAAACCAGGAATACCCCTTGAAGAGGACTTGTAAACAAAGATAGTGGTATTTTTTGAAATCTTTTCCTTATGTATATCATATGAGTTAAAAAATATCAAACTCATATTCCATTTGATAGAGAGCTTCTTCCCAAATCCAGCATGATCAACTTTTTCACTTAAGGACAAATTTTTCTTGGAGTCTGCTAGGGTACAAAGGTACAAAATGGCATTGCAAAACTCAGTTTCGTAGGCCCTAAACAACTCAATCGAACCCTTAAACACTCGATCTAGCGTCTGAAATTCAAATTTCAAATAATTCATCAAAGGTTTAAGAAACCCTCGATCGAGCTCTTAACGTGGTTAAACAAAACTCGATTAACCAAGGCTCGGTAGTATAGCTCGTTCTAACTATCATAATTATCTAAAAAAAAAAGAAAAAAACTTTCATTTTTCAATTTTGAAATTCTTAAAAATGATAATTTGTTTATTGTTTCCTTTTAAATAGAACATATTTTTATACTTAATCATTTTTTTATTTTTTTATGTATAAATTTTCAATAGAATTAAATCAAATTATAATAAATAAATGAACCACAAACTAAACTAAACTTAATTTTATAATATTATTATTTTAAAATTGATTTCAAACTCACGTTTAAATCTAGATTACTCAAATTCAAATAAGTGAAATATTTTCTTTTAATTTATCATTACCTTATGCTTTTATTATTTTAAAAATATATATTGCAAACCTAAGTTAGGAGTAAAAATTTCTAAATATACTCCCACTTGTGTAGGCTAAGGACATAAATGAATGCAATCACATTTTATAGGTTGAGGGAGATTTATAACCGTAGATACCACTGCGTCCATTACAACTATATTAATGATCGCTTACAACTATTACAACTACTAAAGTTTTTTTCTTGATTAAGTGGACACACACACACACACACACACACACACATATATATATATATATATGTTCAGTTTTAATAGATATGATTATGATCGAGAGAATCATGTTTATTAACTCTTTAGTGAATTTTATAAAATATACATTTCTAACAACGTCAAATTCACATTTTTGAGTTACACTTATTAATATAAAGCCTTATAATATTTATATGAAATTGATAAAAAAAAATTTGTAATCAATTTATTACTTAAAAGTATTTAAATAATAAATTATAACATTGAAAATGTAAATCATAGTAAAAACTAATTTTTGTGTTAGTAAATTATAAATATAAGAATATTACAATTTCAATTGCAGGTGGGATAGAATCATTTTTCAAATCTATACACCAAAACAATATAAATGCAATGAGAAATTAATCCACACCATTGTTAATTACCTATTCAAATGTAATTAGCAATTAAATTTTGTATTTTTTAAACTATCAAATACTTACAATTTTAAAGTTTGCATATCATTATTGATATTTATATATATTTTCAAATTTCCATCCTTAAGGCTCAATCGAGCTCTTAACCTAGGTTACAGAAGAGCTCGATTGAGGGTTTGTCGAAACAACCCATCCAACAATTTTTAAGCACCTAAATAGCTTGATTGAGAGCTTAAATATTGCTCAATTAGGGGCTTAAAATTGCTCAATCGGGTATCATTGTTCACCAAATCACGCCCTCATTTCACGAAAAAGTGTAACCCATCTCTATGCTTTGACCCATGGCACTAGTTGGAAAGCGTGGGTGTGGTAATTCCACCATCATCAGACTGATAAAGAGATTCTACGATCTTATAATAGGGACGATACTCATCAATGTGTGAGATATTAGGAGCTTCAATTTGAGATGTTTCAGAGAACACATAGCTCTTGTAGAGAGGGAGTCGAATCTCTTTTCAAGGAACATCCAAGAGAAAATTGTGTATGGTAACGAGAACACAACTGAGGTAGAGATCATATAGGCTACCAAGGCTGCAAATTCCCATGATTCATTTTGTAAGTTGTCTAACCTAAATTCCTTAACTAGAATTTCACTTTAAACTTGTCTCTTTAAGCATTATTATTAGATGATTTGGATTGTGAATATATATTGCAGGTGCTTGAAGGATGGACATGAAACCAACACATGGAACAAAGGAACACAACTGTTTGGGGGCCAAAAGCAAAGAATAATGATAACAAGGGAAATTATACTGAATCCTGACATCCTCCTCTTGGAAAAGGCAACCAGTCCATGTGATGCTCATTCAGAGGTGGTGGTTTAGGATGAATTAGATCAAGGGATAGTGGGATGAATGGCATTCATTGTAGCGCATTGATTGGCCTCAATTCAAAATGCATACTACATAGCATTCACTAAGAAAGTGGGCATTGTTGAGCAAGGAAATTTCCCATCTCATGACTAAAGGTGAAGGTGGTGCATATTTCAGTCTTGTTAAATTGTAGCAACAACGCTAGGAAATCATATTCAAATTGCAATAAAATCATGTTCTAACCATGAAATGTTAGGCAATGGGTGGAGGGCTATTCATGTTTCTGATAAATGATCCAAGGATGTGAAGGTCTCATGAGTGACCATTCTCACATTTGGTAAATAAAGAAGGTTGTCGGACAACCACATCATGTAGAAAATCCTTAAAATATTAAAATTGCTAATGAGAGCAAATTGATCTACAAAAGACACAATATTTCTCTACTAAAATTCTGTGGAAAGAAACTAATGAATAAAAACACAATCACACATAGAAATTTATCTCGGGGGCCCAACTGGGAAAAAAACCTCTTGCCTGGATTATAAACTGATAAATATGATCTATTACAAGGAACTTGCTTCAATCTTGAAGCCCCTACAATCATTATCAACTCCTTAAAAGAACTTCCCAACACTTAGCCAAATAAATTTGCAACGAAGCTCCTATTTCCTTGTGCAATTGAGACCCTAAAACATTGGAATTTCTCATATTTCCTTACACAGTTACCAAGAGAAATAGGTCTACTTAATTCTCAAGTTTGTACACAAACACTGTTGTACAATGATGAATTAAAATTGTGCCTTCATCCAATGTCAATAGGAAATTCAAATTGCATGACCTACTAGGGTAATTTTAACAGTTGCAACTAGTTAACTAAAAGTAAGTTTCGTTAACGGAAAGTCAACTACCGAAATAAACTCATAATAATCTATATTTTTGAACTAGAGATCAGTTAATCGATAGACACTAGAGATAACTCAACTCTTTAGCTAATTTCAGCCATCGATTTGTCCACAATTCACTGAAAGATATCTAGCTTGAATTAACTAATAATAAATTAGTGATAGGCCACATCACACATGTTAAATGACATCTATCTTGAATTTCGATTAGATTGAATTAAACTTTTCTTGTTTGGCTAAGGCACAAGTAAAAAGAAGCCCTTCCTTGCTACAATTTTAGCACTCCCTCTTAGTGAGGAAGGGATTTTGTTTAACCCCAATACTGCGTCTGTGGAACTCTAACTTTCCCCTTGATAGAACCTTGGTCAAGATGTCTACATCCCGCTCCTCTATATGAATTTGTTGTAGCATAACAATCCTCCTCTACACACAATCTCTAAGATGATGGTATCTAATGTCTATAGGCTTGGACCTATCATGAAACACTAGATTCTCTGAGAATTTTATGAAACTGTGATTATCACAGTGGATCAATATAGGATCCATCTCCTCACTGAAGAGTCCTACCAGGATCTTCTTCATCCAAATAGCCTCACAAGCATCCTCGTTAGTATCCATATACTTACCCTCCACTGAACTAAGTGCAATTGATCTTTGATTCCTATTATACTAAGAAATTGCATCTAACACAATATTGAAGACCTCTCTTGAAGTGATCTTCCTATATGTGGGTCTCCCTGCCCTATATGCACCTCTAAATCCTTGAAGCTTTACTCCATCTATTTTTTTGTACCACAATCCATAGTCTACTATGCCTCTAAGGTATCTCAAAACATGTTTTTTTGGTTTCCATTAGACCTTGGAAGGATCCACCATAAGATGACACACCTCGTTCACAACAAAACAAATATCAGGCCTTGTTTTCACCATATACATCAAGGACCCAACCAGTTACCTGTAGATTGTACCATCTAAAGCATCTCCTCTAGATACCTCATCCTTCCTCCAGTTAGTACCTAGAGGTGTATCCATGGGTTTGCCATCATGCATGTTGAATCTCTAAAGGATCTGAAAGGTCTACTTCCCCTATCCAAAAAATATCTCTCCATCAACCTGCCAAACCTTTGAGCCAAGGAAATAGTGCATCAACCCCATATCCTTTATCTCAAACTCTCTTGTAAGGCGCTTCTTGCAATGTTGGATAAAATTGTATCCTCTTGCAAGAATAAAATCATCCACATGAAGAACTAAGGTGAGAAGACAACCATCTAGCATAATGTAGCATAGGTTATAATTTTCTTCACTCTTAATGAATCCCAATCCTCTGATATAAGAATCTATGTGAGTGTACCATGCTTGAGGTTCTTTTTTGAGTCCATAAAGAGTTCTCTTCATCCTACACACAAGTGTGTCTTTGTTGAAGGTCTTGAATCCCTCTAACTACTCTACGTATATCTCCACCTCAATGACTCCATTGAGGAAAGATGTCTTGACATCCATTTGGTGGATCCTCCACCCCATCTGTGCAACCAATGCAAGGATGGTCCTAATAGATGAGTACCTTTCCACTAGGGAAATGTCTCCTTATAATCAATCCCCTAAATCTAAGAGAATACCTTGGCCATAAAACTGGCCTTGTACTTCTCAACACTACCATCTACTAATGTCTTCACCTTATATAACCACTTGGAACCAATGACTTATTTTCCATCAAGTCTAGGCACAACCTCCCAAACATCATTCTTCATGATGGAGTCACACCCCTCCACCATGGCATCCACCCATACCTGGTGGGAAGCAACGTCTTCAAAAGAATATGGCTCAGAATCTATCAATTTATCATGTAAACCATGTTTCCTATGTGTGTATCTGGTGATCTAGGATATGTGTGTGAGGAACTAGGAAGTCCAACCTGCTCCTAAGCTTCCTACACCAATCTATCAGCCAACCTGGCCCTCTTCCTCCATTCTCTGGGAATCACTGTGTGAGTGGGTGCCTCCACTCAGCTTGCTCTTTTATCCTCATAACTTGGTCACTCCACATCATCCTCCTGGAATTCTCTCTTGCCCTTAGGCAAGTTCTGACTATGTGAACATGATTGAGGCTCCTCCTTGGGAGCTAGAAGCTCCTCATTTGGTGATATTCTTAGCTCTCACTATAGATAACTCCTCATGGATTTCTCCTCATCAAATATCACATCCATTATCAAAACAACTTTTTTGAGAGAGGGAATGCACACCCTTTAAACATGTGTTGTCTCAATATAGCCCATAAAGCACCACCTCTCTACAATATGATCCAACTTCTTCTTATCATATTTGGACACATGAGAATACACCGTGGATTCAAAAATGCGAAAATGGAAGACATCTGGCTTCCTCCCAGTGAAAAACTCCTCAGGTGTAATCATCCCAAGAACTCTGAGAGAACTCTGATTCTGCAAGTACATAGTTGTGTTGCATGCATATGCCCTCAGGAATAAGGGAAACCCTTAATCATGCAACATGGCTCTAGCATCCCCAACAATACTCCTATTATTCCTCTCTATGACCACATTTTTTGAGGATTATCAAGTGTAATTAACTCCCTCCTTGGCACACAAATATCTAAAGGCATTTGAGATATTCTCTCCTCCATTATCACTTCTCAGGAACTTGATTTTATTCCATGTCTCATTTTCAACTGAGGCCTTGAATTCCACAAACTTGGAATAGACCTCATCTTTATTATTCATGAAACAAATCAAACACTTACAAGATAAATAATCAATGAAGATAACATAATACATTTTCTTACCAGGTGAAACTGTGGAGAAGGGGCCACAAAAATATGTATGAACTCTCTCCAAACTAGTTCCAACTCTGCTACCTTAGCCTTGAAAGGAATAATTGGCATATTTTCCAAGACCATAAACCTTTCACACATCATGTTGCTCAAGGGAGCTCTAAGGTAGCCTAGTGGCGATGTTCTTGAGTATCATCCAAGCTCCATGATGTAGATGTTCCATGCACTTGTGCTAGAGCTCTCCAACATCTCGACCCTAAACAAAATATGTTTTTTTGCTCAAGGTTGTGCATGCATCCACCTATAACTTGTAGAGTTTTTCGATCCTAACACCAATTTGCCTAACCCAACCTGAAGAAGAATGCTTAAGGTAGGCCTTCTGCTTGTTTTTTTTTTTTTTTGAATAAGGCTAATTCTATTATAATACAAAAAAGTCAAAACTTACATAGGAGTTACAAAAGGGCCATGGCTCAGTAATCCTGCCCAGAAATTGTTCATTTACCCAGATTGCATCTTCCAAAATTGAACACAGTCAAAATTGAATTACTGTCTTCTGTGGTATCTACTGCCTCTAAGACTCGAAACCATGACTCTAAACAGTGCATAACAGGGACCCATAGACATACAGACATATATACCCAAACGACCGACACATAGACAGATAGACCCATGCTGTCGAACTGATACATAGACACAGAAAACAAAGACAAAATATAGCTCTTATGGCCTAGGTTTCCGAGAGCGAGCTGCTTGTCCTGCTCATTCATCGTCCGTGGTGTAAGGCGCTTCCTCAATTTGGCACCCAAAAGGTAGAGAGCCATTAGAATCAGAGAGAGCGATCATCACGGTGGAAGGTCGTCCCTGAACAGGCGCGCTTGGACCTGCAAAAGCTGGTGGACAAGCTATGGGGGAGCTTTCCCTGTCAGGCTCGCTTGGACCTGCAAGAGCTGATGGACAGACTAAGGGGGAGCTTTCCCTGACAGGGCATTGCAGGTCGATAATAGGACCTGTCCCATGAACAGGAGGAGGAAAATCGAGAGTGGCTTCTGCCAGTTCTCTAAGAATATCACAATGCTCAACCGTTACAGAGATAATAAAAGTGGAATTACCGAGAGCGCATGGTATCCGATACCTGACCATAGGATGCTCGTCATGCCCACAATCCATTCTTCGTTCATTCTCCATTCCTCTGCCGCGCCCAGCTCTATTGCCATGGAAATTTTGCGGCTCAGACATAACTTCGACGGAGTAGGAAGGAGAAGTGGGGGCAGGCCGTTGGGTGGTGGCCCTTCCGCGAGAGCCTCCGCGCCTACTGCACATTCTCTGTCACTCACCCCGCATTTCTGAATTCCGAAGATGAACTCGCGTGCAGGAACCTGCTGAGGAGGACTTAATTAGGACGAGGGCTGCCAAATTGAGCTCACAACGCCGATTTCTCTGGCGTATGGCAGTCCCTGAGTTGGCTGCAGAGCATGGATGCTCTTGTTCCCTTCCCCACTCCACCGAGTGATGCACCAATGAAGCAGCAGAATGCCAGACGAATGTAGTGCTATGCACAAATGCCAGAGGAGTTCCGGGTGTATTAATCTCCATCGCATAGTTAGCCAAGCAGCGGGGTATGGACGACATGACCAGCATTAATGCCGGCATTAGTTCTATAGCATGAGATCCTCCTTTATCTACCGCGGGGTACTGCATGTCACTAATGGGCTGACACCTGCCCATGTGACGCCCCATCTGTTCGCTACGCCTATTAGACACCCACATCTGGGAGGGAGAGATCTTTCTGCACCAAAGAAATGCAGTCCTTTTTGAGTTTATCATCATCTACCATATCAAGTTAACCTGAGAAGTATGGAATTAACTGAGATGCACCCTGGTTAGCCAGCCTGTCTGCTACTTGGTTAGTTGTCCTTCTTACGTGCTGGAAGGCGATGCTTTGGGGATTTTTTAGTTTTTACTCCAGTGATTCCAGCCGGCTCAACAATCGCCAGCTTGAAGCGACCTTAACAGCTAGAGTACCTACCTATATTATTTGTGCAGCAGCTATAAGAATGAGAGAGTCTCCTTCAACCTCCAGAGGGAAGAAATGTTTTTGTTCTGCTATGCATATGCCTACCCAGAGTCCTTCCATTTCTGCTGCGTTATTAGTATCTTTGCCAATCGATCTATAGAATATATGCAGTATTGCTCCAGTATGGCTTCTAAAAATTCCTCCAAAGCCCGTGGGTCCAGGATTTCCTTTAGCAGCCCCATCAAAATTCAGCTTGTAAGAGTTGTTTGCTGGAGGGAGCCAGCTTGCTGATGAGGTGGTACTAATTGTGGGATGAATGCTGACCTTTGCTAGAATGGAGAGATCCAAATTCCATGCTTTCATAATGTTGCATTCCTTTGGAGAGTCTGGCAGATCTGTAGCAGACCATGTTCTGATAGCAAGAGTTTCTTGTAAATTATTTTTGAAGATGAGCCACAGAGCATCTATTTACCTAAAGGTATTATTGAAGATTCTATAGTTTCTTTCCTTCCAGAGAGTCCAGTATAGAAAACCTGGTAAAAGACTCCACAAAGAGTTGAGAAGCTAGCTCTTAAAAGGGTTCTTGGTCCATTTGCTTATATTTTCTGTTACATCTTCCATCCTTGCTTTCGATCTAATGTTGCAATTTTCAACTTTCTTCCAAAGTTGCATAGCTAGCTGACAAGTTTCCATTAGATGACTGATGGTTTCAGAGTGGAGGTTACCATTTGGGCATCGTGATGGCCCAATGAATCCGCATTTTATCAGGTTGTCCCAAGTGAGTATGCGTCGTTTGCCAGTCCCTGTTTGCCTGGATTTCTGAATACCTCAGCTGATGAGCTTCTTTAGTGGTGAATGTTCCTTTGGGCGTGTGACCCCATCTTAGTCGGTCCTGCTGGGTGGAGTATCGGATTCTTTTGTAGGTGAGTTCTTGATCTATGTCAAAGTGCGATTCTCCCTGCCAATCCATTTGCCAAAGGCTGGCCTGCTTCCAGATTTGGAAGTCATGATTTGAGGATTGTTGCCAGAATTGATGCACACAAGTAAGGTTTGCCTGCTGCATCTGCATTTTCCATAGAGGCTTTTGAAATAAAGTTGCCAGCTTTGGGAGTTGTTGCCATGAGTCTTCCCAGAACCTTGTTGTTGTACCTGAGTGAATCTCCCAGAAACTGTGCTCTTGAACTTGCTATGGAGCTTTGCAGTGTTCCATATTGGTGATCCTAGGGTTGTGGAACTGATTCTGATGAGATCTTTCTATTGACTACCCGGGGCATATTTTGCTTGCCATAATCTGGCCCATGGTGAGTGTGGCTTGGTGATCCAATTCCACCACATTCGTGCTCCCATTGTATTATTGCTTTGAAGTGGATCTCGCAAGCCTAAACCTCCCTCTGATTTGATTTTGCAAACTTCTTTCCAGTTGACAAGAGCCCATTTTCTGTTTAAGCCAGAGGAACCCCAAAGGAAGTTGCATTGAAGGTTGTGAATGGTTTTGAGGACCCATTTTGGAGCTACCATAATGGAAAATAGATACAAAGGCATAGCCTGTAAAAGCGATTTGATTAAGACCAGTCTATCAGCCATGTTAAGAGCCCGGAAAGTCCAATATGAAAGATTTGATTCTAATTTATCTAGAAGAGTCTTCCAAGAGGCATGTTTGACTGCAGAGTCCGCAAGGGGTGCCCCTAGGTAAGTTGAAGGTAGCTTGGTGATCCGGATTTAAACAGGAACGCAACAAGTTACAGAGATAACCATATACATAAAGATGCAGCGGAAATAATACTTCATTTCATTAATGGAAAATACTGAAACATGCTTACAAAGAAATGGAAATAAACTAGCTAGGGCGATGGTAGCTTATCTCTGAGAAGAGATGTGATGGCTACACGCCTCTGAACTATCTTACAATGAGGCTCGAAGGCCTATTTATTGTTGAGAAACAATGAAAAACCCTTAACATTCCAAAACCTAACCCTAGGAGATGAAACGCCAAACTGTGGGCCCCGTTTGGGAGTAAGTTGGTACATCAACTTCCCGGGGTCGTAACTTTGGCATATGATCTCCGTTTGATGCGTACAATAGCTCATTAGAAAGATCTATTCGAGCACTATCAATGTTGGAACGGGCAACTTTGGACCCATGTTGCCCCCGGATTCCCCAAAAAACGTTGTTTAGGGCCTCAAAACAGCGCCGGAAGTTCATGACCCGAAAAACTGCTAAAAATAGTAAGTTGTGCTACAATTAAGGAAACTGAAAATGCTGAGAAAGACAATGGTGGGGGTCTAGGTGGACTTGGCAGGTTGCCACCAATATCCACCTGGATCATTCCTCCCCCCTTAGGAAGCAATTGTCCCCATTACGTTGAGCTCCTCCATGAGATGAAGAAACTTCTGTTGAACCTGTTCTCTGGTGAACCACTTGCCCTGCTGAAGGAGTTGGCCTGCTTTGACAACTCGATATAGTTGGATATTCTGTTGGCGAGTGTTCTTGATCTGTGTGTCCATGATTCGATCAGTTGCAGCTTGTGCCATGCAATCTGGATTTAATTCTGTGGGTTGGAGTTGTTCTGCAATGTCGGATGTGTCTAGCAATGGTGGAAAGTATGGCCGAAGGCGGTCCACATTGAACACTGGGTGCAGGCCCAAGAATGGGGGAATGCTAAGCTCAAATGCATTGTCTCCCATAGCCTTAGTAATGGTGTAAGGACCATATCGGAGTGGTCTCAATTTCTGATAGGCTCCAGTAAGACGTTCCTTTTGCAAATGCAACCAGACTTTGTCGCCCACCTGAAACTTGTGTGGCACCCGTTGTTGATCATGTCGCTGCTTGTACTTGGCATTTGACTTCTCAAGAATGTCATGGACCTACTGGCGAATATGTT
>APFE030504113.1:181842-232293 GCA_000404065.3 Pinus taeda
GTTGAGAAACAATGAAAAACCCTTAACATTCCAAAACCTAACCCTAGGAGATGAAATGCCAAACTGTGGGGCCCCGTTTGGGGGTAAGTTGGTACATCAACTTCCCGGGGTCGTAACTTTAGCATATGATCTCCGTTTGACGCGTACAATAGCTCATTAGAAAGATCTATTCGAGTACTATCATTGTTGGAACGGGCAACATGGGTTCATTCCATGGACCCATGTTGCCCCGGATTCCCCAAAAACGTCGTTTAGGGCCCCTCAAAACGGCTCCGGAAGTTCAGGACCCGAAAAACTGCTAAAAATAGTAAGTTGTGCTAAAATTAAGGAAACTGAATATGCTGAGAAAGACAATGGTGGGGGTCCAGGTGGACTTGGCAGGTGGCCACCAATATCCACCTGTTTCACTTGGAAATGATATACCCCAGAATTCTGGCAATGTTCCTTTGTGTAGAGGGGGGGGTGTTGAAGAAGAAGAGCTGAGACTTCAAGGCATTGATGGATGTGCTAGATGCTTCAGAGAAGATGGAAAGCAGGGATTTAAAAACGGAGGCTTCTTGTGAAGAAGGATGTCCAAATAACATGGTGTCATCAACAAACTGTTGATGTGACTGAGAAGGAAGACCATGAATAGAGATGCCTTTTAGAGCTTGGGAGGAAACAACAGATTTAAGAAGTCTACTGAGACCTTCTGCCATTAGAACAAAGAGAAAAGGAGAGAGAGGATCCCCCTATCTGATGCCCCGAGAGGGGCGAAAGGGTTTGGAGGGCGAGCCATTCAACAGGACGGAGAAGCTGGGAGAGGAAATAAGGTTCATGATCCATCTGGTCCAAGTAGAACTAAAACCAAAAGCCAATAGCATTTTTTGAATGTAATTCCAACTGAGTTTGTCAAAGGCTTTAGAGAGATCCAGTTTTAGAAGCATACCTGGTTTTTTAGAAGCTTTAATGAGTGAATCACCTCATTTGATAGAATAATATCGTCCATGATCTGCCGGCCTTCGACATATCCCGTTTGTTCTGGAGAAATGAGTAGTGGAAGGAGAGGTTTGAGCCTATTCGCTATGACCTTAGTGATAAGCTTGTAGATTACATTGCATAGCGCTATAAGTCTGTAGTTTTCAGGCTTACTTGCTTCTTTACTTTTTGGAACCAATGCTATGAAGGTCGTATTGAGGGCCGGGAGTATCCAATGCATAATTTGTGATTCCTCCACAAGTTCCCAAACTTCAGCTTTGATGAGCTCCCAGAATTCATGGAAGAAATTGGATGTGAAACCATCCGGCCCTGGAGGCTTGCCATCCTTAAGTTGGTTCATAGCTTCTTCAACTTCCTTTAGTGATATAGGTTGAAGCAGTTTATTGTTGTGGTCCTCTGTTATTATTCGAGGGTGTGTTGCGTGATCGTTCTGATTGCCTCATCTCTGTTACCTGTGGGCTCCCTGAGGATATCCTGAAAGTAGCCTGTGAATTCCTTCTCCATATCTTCATGTGATTCTATTCTTTCCCCATGTTTGTTGTTTATGAAGGTGATGTTGTTGTGCATATGCCTTTGGATGGTTGTTTTATGGAAACATTTGGTGTTCTTTTCCCCATCTTTTAGCCAGTTGATTCAAGATTTTTGATGCCAGAGAATTTCCTCTTGCCGCCTGCGTTCTTCTATTTGATTCCAAAGGATCTCCTCTTGTTGTGTATGTTCCTCTGTTCTTCCTTCTTGAATGAGAGTTTGTTGAAGTGCTTCCATTTTCTTTTCCAGCCTCTGGCGATTCTCCTGTATGTTGCCAAATTGTGTGCAATTCCAGCTCTTGAGGACTTGTTTTAAGTTTTTCAACTTTTGTTGGAATTGATACATTTTGGCCACCTCTAGCAGGATAAAGGACTTCCATGCTTTTTCTACCACTGTCTTGAATTTTGGATTTGTAAGCCAAAAGGCCTCGAATCGGAAGGGTCGATTGCAGCGAGTGTCGGGCCTAGACCATTGTAACATGATTGGCCAGTGATCAGATCCTCCTTGGGGTATGATTGACACATTAAAGTCCCCACCTAGATGTATTGCATTGTCCGATAGGAGGAACCTATCGAGCTTGGAGGCTATATGATGAATGCCCCTGCATTTATTAGTCCAAGTAAAAATTCCATTTGAGGTTGGAATGTCCATGAGTTGATTATTTTGAATAAATTCTCTAAGACCATTGCTTTCACTCTCTAGCCTGGTTCTGCCTCCTATTTTTTCTTCCATCGATTTTATGATATTGTAGTCTCCTCCTCCGATCCAGAGGGGGTACTGCCTGTTCTCGTTTAGAATAGAGATTGTTTCCAGCAGATCTAGTTTTTGTTGAATATTTTGTGGAAAGTAAACATTTGAGAGATGCCTGTGGATGTTAGTGCCAATGAGGTGGAAGGACGCTTGAATGAGGTGATGTGTTGCATGGAAGTCATTCAGTGAAAGAGTCTGCGGATTCCATAGTATGGCGAGTCCGCCTGAGGCCCCTGAAGCATCAACTGAGATTGCGCTGCTATCTACCCAAATCTTGTTTCGAACTTTTTCAATAGCTGTGTTGCTACTTTTGGTTTCTTGAAGAAAAACTATGGATGGTTTTTCTTGTTGAATCAGGTTTTTGATCATCCAGTGTTTTGAGGGGCTGTTGAGTCCTCTCACATTCCAGGAGATGAGCTTCATTAAGACTGAGGTTTGGGTTTATAAAACTTTGTCAACTTAGGGAATCGCCCCGATTCCATAAGTAATTCTCCCACTATTATGGTCCTCTGAAGATCTGTCTTGCGTCCCCTTTCTTGGTTTCTTTGAGAGTTTTTTTCCCGTCCCAAGGGCTTCCTCCTTGTATACCAAGACTTTTATTGTGCTGCACTTTGGCCAAGACTCCTTCAAGCCTGTCTATTTGCCAAGGGGGGATGGTGTTGAATTCTTTTTGTTTGCAGATTGTTTCAAGTTTGAAGATATCTAGACCCTCGAGGATAATATTCTCCGGATCTTCCTCCATGACGATAGGGGAGCTCTGATCTTCCTCATCTGCAGCTTCCTGTAGACTTAGAGCAAGAGCTGCATCTAAATCCATGGTTGAAGCCTGCTGCTTAAGATCGAGAACGGATTTTCCCTTGCCTGGGGGCAGGGGGCTGAGATCTGAAACCACTTTTGTGATGTCTTTCATTTGATGAGGTGAGGGGCGAGAGGAATTTGGATCGGAAGTCTGCATGGGGGCTGAGGGGTTGAGGGAAGATGAAGGCAAAGAAATATTTTCCAGGGGATCAGAGCTATGCAGGTCCTGGGTAGCAAGGAGAGTAAATCTATTCTGGGAGTCTGATTTAGCGGTATTATCAAGGACTATCTGGCTTTTCTTTGCATGCCTACGGCGGTTAGGAACTTTGGTGAAGACTTCCGAGTCTTTGGAGATTTCAATGGAGGAGGCTTTAGACTGCATGTTAAGAGGACAGTCTCGGAAGAGGTGGCCATGCAGATGGCATTTGCGGCATCGAAAGGGGATATGCTCATAATCTAGTGACTGTGTCCATTCAAAGTCATCGTGATAGAGACTTACCGAGTCAGCTAAAGCCTTGGTCATGTTCATCTGTACGCAGATCCTGGCGTACGAGGTGTATTTGAGGGACTTTGTTTCCTTTGCAACTTTGATGAAGGTCCCAAGTTTGTTGCCAATGTCTGCCAGCGTTTCTTCCTTCCATTATTCCACTGGGAGGGAATACATTCGTATCCATACGGGAGCCCAGCTAAAGTCTTCTTTATCAGGGTTGAATCTTGGTTTCCACTCCGTGAGATACAATCCTGAGGAGTTAAAGAAGTATGGGCCACCTTCAAATACCCTAGATTTGTCCTCCACACAATGGAAGATGGCTGTAAAAAAGCCTTTCGGTCCCAGTTGCAGAGTAACCTGTCCTTTGGGTTTCCATTTTGATGCTATCCACCCCTGCAAGGCCTTTTCAGTAGGCCAGAAGCGAAGAAACTTTCCTATTAACGCGTGATCTTGCATGTATTGGATTTCACCGTTTATGCGATGACTTGGCAGATCAACCTTGATGCGTTCTGCGGCCTTCGGAATACAGGTTGCCGAGGTCGCCTTTGGCTGTGACGAAGAGTCTTTTTGGTGTGCTTCTTTTTCTGTGTCCATTGCTTCAGGCTGAGCTGTGGGCATCTCTTTTCCATTCGTCCTTTTTCCTCCCTGCTCAGATTCTTGGACAGTGCCAGAAGGGGTCAATGGAGTCTTGTTCTGATTCGTGTCAGAGATTGGGGTGTTCAGAGGAGGGGGGGCAGAGCCCACCCCTCCAAGCTGCTTTGCCATTGAAGGCTTTCAGCAGTAGTTCGGCGGCGTAGCTCGATCCGTCCGAAGCCATCAGGGTGTAGGGTTTGCAGAAATTTTGCAGGCGGCATAAAAATCGTCGTGCCTCCGTGTCGGAAAATGCAATAGGCCTTCTCCTTGTTGAATACTACATCATACCATTTTTCTTCAAGGACTGTTACTGAGACAAAGTTTTTCTTCATTCTTCGGACATACATCACATTCTTGAGATGGAGAAGGGATCCAAACTCCGTCTTAAAGCTTATAGTACCAGCTCCTTTGGTCATATATCTACCATCATCTCCAAGATTTATATGTAATTTCATGTATTTTTAATCCAAGCTATTAAAGAACTCTTTATTCCATGTCATGTGGAATGAAGGCCCTGAGTCAATATAACACACACTACCTCATACAAAGATTTTCATGCAATATATTAGAGAGAAATCTAATTTGAATTGAGAAGAAAGAGATTTTCTTCTTGTTATTACTGCAACATTCTTGTTGTATTTTTAGTTTAGACATTTTGTATCATAATTCCCAAATACATGGCATTGAAAACACTTGATCTTGCTAAGATCCTTCTTTTTCTTGCCTCCATGTTGACTAGATTCAAGCTTGCCTTGGTCCTTCTTTCCCTTCACCTTCTTCCCTTTGCTAGCTAATGGAAAGTTCTACTCCTTATCATTCCTAGCTGAGACTCCATCTCTTGTATTCCTCCTTATCTTTTCCTACACAAGATCTGACCACAATATCTCCCAATCAGGGAGTTTATCTCTTGCATTCACAACATCCTGGAAACTATGCCAATATTTTGGAATCTCAAGAAGAGCAAGGCTCACCATCTCTGATGATGGAACTGTCTCTCCAACACCTCCAAGTTCATCCCTCACTTGAGCTAACGTGGATAGATAAGTAACAATGGGCTCATCCTTGCCTATTTGAATGCTCCTCAATTTTTTCTTCAAAGAAATTTTTCTAGCATAACATTTGCTTTCCAAAAGATCAATAAGGGGCTTCCACAACTAGAATGCAGTTTCCTTCCCATGCAAATTTGGAACAATATAGTCTCTAACTCCTTCTAGAATCATCCTCTTAGATTTGGCAGTATTCGTCCTCCATTGAGTTATCTATTGAGCATATGATGTAGGAGGTTTAGAAATATCAGTCTCGATGGATTCTAAAACTCCATCTAACACAACATCTATTTTGTCCTTCCATGTACATAAATTCGAATTTCAAGTCTAGGGAATTCTCTTTCCTCAAAGAATAGACTAACATGATTCTTTGCACTTGTAGAATTCCTGCACTAACTGATTTCCTCTTCAACTCACTTTGGATCTTATAAGGAATGAGGTCTCTACCTTATTTTCTGCTCTAATACTATATAGAAAATCCTTCAAATCTTGCAACTTCTAACAAGAGAAACCTAATATGCAAAAGACAATATTTATTTACCAAATTTCCATGGAAAGAAAACAATGAATAGAAACAAAATCACACATAGATCAATCACACATAGAAATTTATTTGGGAACCCAATTGAGAAAAACCCTCTTGCTTATATTATCAACTGAGCAATCTTATCTATTACAAAGAATCTACTTCAAGCCTGAAGCCCCTGCAATATTGATTAACTTCTTATAAGAACTTCCCAACACTTAGCCAAATAAACTTCCAAGGAATCCCCTATTTCGTTGCACAATTTAGCCCTAAAAAATAGGAATTTCTCTTATTTCTTTGCACAATTCCCAGGAGAAATAGGCATTCTCAATTCTCAAGACTATACATAAAACGTCTTATACAATAATGAATTACAATTGTGCCTTCATCCAATCTCAATAGGAAATTTGAATTGCATAACCTACTAGAGCTAACTTTAGCACCTACAACTAGTTAACTCGGAGTAAGTTGAGTTAAAAGAAAGTGAACTACACAACTAAACTCATAACTATATTTATTCTAGAACTAGAGATCAACAAACTAATAAGCAGAAGAGATAACTCAACTAGTTAGCTAATTTTAGCCATCAACTCATTGAAAGTCATCTAATTCGAATTAACTAACAATAAACTAGTGATAAACCACATCACACATTTAAACTAACAGCTAAGTCGAATTTCAATGAAACTGAATTCAAATTTACTTCTTTGACTAAAGCACAAGACAAAAATGTGCTTCCCTACTACAATTTTGACACATTATTCTCTTTGCAACTTTCTTAAATAAATAAATGCATCACAAATATAATTTATAAAAAAATAATTAGTCCATTGTATTTTTCCACATAATTAATCTAAACTTTAAGCTTTAGATTTTTAATATTTAAATTTGATAAACCTAGCCATTAAATTGTGATTAAATACTTAATTGTTTAAATGTGTTTACTTACCTAAATAACTCAAAATCTCCCACTATTTTCGGAGACAAATTATATATTTTAGAGATAAATTATATATATAATATAATTTCCACATATATCTATCTATTACATTTGAAGTAAAATTTACAACAAAATATACCAAAAAAATACTCCACAACATAACTAGAACGTTACAAGATGTGGATGTCATTTCAAGCCTTACTGTGTTCGAAGTAGTCACCATCATATTCCTAATTGGCCTCGTGCCAGTAACCTCGAGTACGTTACGGAAATGGATTTTTCTTTTCAGAGAAAGTCACATTTATATATCTCTTTTCATTTTTCTCAATCTCTCACATGCCGACATCTGATTTCTTGTGGCATAAATCCCAAACATATTGAAAAGTAAATCCCACACGCAAGAACATTAAAATTTCCAATTTCTAATATTTCTTAATTACGTTCAGTTACGTATCCAGATGCGCTTGGGCCCTTTTCAGTTTTGAATATGTGGTAACGTCCAGCATCCACGCAATCCCATTTAAATTTTCAATATATAATCATGGTTCATTACGTTTATTTTGCTTGTTTAATTATTTTTAGTTTATTTTGCTTGTTTAATTATTTTTATTTTTAGTTTTTAATGTATATGGTTAGTTATAGGTAATGATGGTCCAGTGTCATATTGTGACATGTTTTAATATGAAAATCAATCATGATCCAGCAAGGTTCGACGTCGCATTGTGACATGTTTTAATATGAAAATCAATCATAATCAAGCATGGTTCAACGTCGCATTGTGACAAGGATTATGTTAATATGAAAATCAACCATTATCCACAATGTTTATTTTAGTGTTTATAATATATATCTTAATGTTTATATACTTGGAGTTTACAATTCTTTAAGGTCAAAGGTTGCATTGTCACAAAGCTTGCACTGATTTGAAACCACTGTTAAGTATTGTCAACCATGGTACAATGTCACATGGTGATAATGATTGTCTCAATATGAAAATCAACCATTGTCAACGATGTTTATTTTAGTGTTTATCACATATATCTTAAGGTTTATAATATTTGTCTCTTGGGTTTAACATTATTCCCTTGGGTTCATAATCCCTTTGAGTTTTAGTATTAATCCCTTTGGTTTATTTCCCTTTAGTTTATAATATCAATGCATTGGGATTATTATTTCCTTATCAATGCATTGGGTTTATTATTCCTTAAGTTTATAATATCAATCCCTTGGCTTTATTAATTTAAGGGTTCATATTAGTTGTGTATAGTGTTATTTATAGACTTTTTAATATTAGTCCATGAGTTAAATATAATCCTTAAGTTAATTAATAATAATTAATGTAAATCATTAAAAACAATATTTATATTAAATTTTTAATATAAAACCTTAGTTAATTATTAATATAAAAATAATATTATATATTATATTTATATAAATTATATTTAATAAATTTTAAAACAATATTAATTAATTATTAATAATAGTAACATTAATTTTATATGTATTTAGTGTATATTAACTGTATTATTAATATAAAGTAGTTGTGTTAATTACTTTTAATTTTCAATATGTTTAGTTTAATGAAACAACATTGAGTAGTTTTTTTTAATTGAATTTTGCTCAAATTCATTTCAAAATGGAAATTATTATTATAAATTGTTTTTCCACATAAATTAATTTATATTTTTTTAAAATTTAATTTAATATTATTGATTTAATATAATAACATAATATTGTTGGTTTATATTTAAAATTAATATTAAAAAAGGATATACCACTCGTTGAAGCCAATCATCCGTTTAAAGAACGATAAAGGGGGCCCCTGAAAGAGGTCCAAAAGAAAGGTTGAAGGCTAAAAAAGCCCAAATGGGCTCAAGGATCAAGGCCAAAGGACGAAGGGAAAATGTCGAAAAAAGGTCGACAAAAACCCAAAGAGTAAAGCGATGGTTGACAACCAAACGTCGAAGGTTGATGGCCGAAGGTCAAGGATCAAGGTCGATGGGCTGAAGGGTCATGTGCAATTTAGGTCATGTGACCTTTGGGTCATGTGCAAGTGTTGTCAAATGCAATTAGGGTCATGTGCAACATTACTAATTTATATTGTTCAGAATCAAAGTTTAGTAAAATCATACATAATAAAAAAACAATTTCTTTTAATATAATGTCATAATGTTGTTTATTTATATTTAAACTAATATTTATTATTAATTAATATTATTCATAGACAAATTTGAGTGAAATCATATAAAGAAAATATTAATGGTAATCAATAGAGGAAGAAAACAATCTATTTTAATGTAATGTAACAATGTTGTTTATATATATTATTATTAACTTATATTATTCTTAATCAATTTTTAATAGAACTTAATTAAAATGAAATGTTGTTATATTTATTTTTAGAGAGATTAAGAGTTATAAAGAGAATTGCACTAGATGGTCTCAGAACGTTTTAATCAAACGATTCCTCATATGAATAAATTTGTAATAAGGTAAAAAAAATTAATAGCATTGTTCTCGATGCATTTATTTACGTCCGAGTATAACTATGTTTATGTTTGACTTTCACATTTTGATAATATTTTCAGCACGAAAAAAAAGCTGTATATTTTTATTATTTTCGAGTATACACGTATATACTCCGATAATAATTCCATGAGTTTAAGATGACGTGTGGATTATGCCACATCTAGAATTTGCAAAGAACAGTAGTTTTGTATATATAACAAAATGTTTAGAGTAGATTTAGATATTATCATCTACATATATAGGAAAGTAAAAATATTACCAAGGTAGCAAGATTGTATATGGATATTTTTGCTTATGGGGTAGCCATAGTATGAGTATGAGTAGGAAAACATATTACAAACTTTACCATAGTTAAAAAAATTATATATCTGGAAGACAAAAGTCTTGTATTTGGAAGCTGTAGTTTTCCATTTTGATCTGCATCTTCCAAACGCCTTGGGGAGAAGATAAGCCCATTTTGGATAATGCATCTGCTTTTTTGTTTTTGTTCCTATCAATGTGTAACATCTTAAATGCATTCTTGTTTTTCCATATCGCTGCAATCCTGTCCAGCCATCCAGCAAGATGTATATTTTTTATGTTGTGTTTTGAAAAAAGATGATCAATTATTATCCTTGAGTCCCCATAGATTTGCAAAAATGGAATGTCAAGAAAGTTGCAGAAAGATAGGAGCCCTGCTAATGCCACTATCTCAGCTCTGTTATTAGCCCCCGATCCAACATTCCAATAAATTTCAATGGCCTGGTCCCCTGCTATTTTAATGTATACACCACATGAACATATCCCATGTTGGGCTGCTCCATCGAAGTATGCACATAGAGAAACTGTGATCATCGATGTTGTGGATCTTGTTCCAATACCTTCCCTTTTCATTGTAGCCGTCTGTCCTCTTTCTTTCTTGTTCCTGTACAGTCCGGACAAGTCAAGGGTGCTGTATAGTGATATAATGGATGTTGCTACAGAAATATTATATTCTTTTTTTGAGCTAAAGGTCCTGCCATTTCTCCACTTCCAAATGGCCCAAATGGCCAATAATGAGATAGCCCACCATTCTTTTTTTATGGAGCACCAACTTTTGAATGCTTCTATAATGGATGGGAAAGAGCATAACGTGAAACCATAGTGGCTAGCAAGGTTCATGACTAAAAGAGAGAAACTTTGGTATAAGTTTATTCTATTTGAACTGAATTGCATCCTATGGCAATTATTAAATATGGATTCAAGGTCTATGAAAGGTTCAAAGCACTGGATGAGGTTGAAGACATACTTTATACAATAAAGAGACCCATATGACTTTTACAATTGCAATAACATAATATTTATAACGTGAATATGGTAAAAGTAAAAAAAAAAAAATTAAAAAGAAAAAATCGTAAAAAAAGAAAAAGAAGAACAATAAAGTTAAAAAAAATAATTTAATATATATTTAAAAAAAAACATTATTTTGGTAATTTAGTTGAAAAAAACACACAAAAATAAACATTGAAATGGGGAATAAGTATTTTTCTATTCATTTTTACACGTCATGTTCTTCTTTGGCTAAGAGCTTCTAGAAGAAAAGTGACTAGATAGCCTAAGCATATTGTAAACTAAAGAATGTAATAAATAATGAGCCTCGGCAGAGTCAACTGAAGGTTGATTTTACCATCCAAGCTTCCATGCTAAATACTTTTTTATTTGAGTTGAATTTCTCTATTGTTATGTGATTTTCTACTTAAGAGTTTCTAAATAGATGCTTTTTATTTTGAATGGATACTATGTAGATTTATTGGCTATTGCATTTTGTGTTGAATATCTTTATTGCTATGTGAAATTTAGATGTTTTGTATTTCTAATGGTTATTTTGTAGATTTATTGGTTATTCACTACAACAAAATAGGTAATTTGTGCCAGATTTAGCACCAGAGTGTAGTGCATTTTTTTCTCAATTGGGATGAGTATTTTGGTGATAAATCTGGCTCTATTGTACAATTTTTAAAGTGTCATTTTTTGCACCAAATTTTGCATCTTTTTTTATCCCAAATTTTCCATCATTTTTTTATACCAAATTTTGCATCTTTTTTATGCCAAATTTTCCATCATTTTTTGCATCATATTTTGCAACAATATTTTCATTTGGTTTTACAATAGGTTGTGCTTCTAGTTTTGTGCCATTTTTTGCATCTATTTTTGCATCATTTTTTGCTTCCTCTTTTGCGGCATTCTTTGCTTCTAGTTTTGTGTCATAATTTGCATCGAGTTTTACACCATCTTTTGCATCTAATTTAGTGCCTTTTTTTACATCCAGTTTGTGCCAATTTTTGTGTCTGGTCTGATGCCATTTTTTGCTTCTATTTTTGTACTTATTTTTACATCTATTTTTGTGCCAGTTTTTCTGCCTTTTTTTACACCATTTTTTCCATCCAATTTTTCACCATATGTTGAATCTAATTTAGTGCGAAATTTTGCATGCATTTTTGCACCATATTTTGCATCCACTTTTGCATTTTATTTATCTCCCTTTTCTGCATCCTATTTTGCACCATATTTTGCATTTAATTTTGCATTATTTGTTGCATCCAATTTAGCATCATTTTTAACACCATTTCTTGCATCCAATTTTGCATCATTTTGAGCATCTAAATTTTCATCCTATGTTGAACCATATGTTACATCCACCTTTGCATCCCATTTTGTGTATATTGTTACGTTCAATTTTGAGCCATTTTTCATCTACTTTTGCATTTTTTTTTTGCACCAAGTTTTGAATGATTTGTTGCACTTCATTTTACATCCAATGTTGCATCTCAATTTGCATCCAAACTTAAGCCATTTTTATGCCCATTTCTTCACCATTTTTTCTTCTTTTGTGTTGAATTTTGCATCATTTTTTTTTGTCCAAATTTGCGTCATTTTTACTATCTAATTTTTCATCTTTTTTGGCATCCAAATTTGCATCATTTTTTCTGCCACATTTTGTGTCCACATTTCCATCTCATTTTGCACCTGGATTTTAGTTTGAATTTTCATCTAGTTATGCATCATTTTTGACATCCTTGGTTTCACCATTTTTTAGTCTCATTTTTCATCTTGTTTTGTGCCTTTTCTTACATCCTTTTTGCGTCCTAATTTTACACCATTCTTTGCATCATCATTTTTATGTCTATTTTTGCATTCTTGTTTGCTTCCAATTTTGTATCCTTTCATATGCCCTATTGTATTCCCTTCTTTGTGTCTAGTGTTGCACATTGTTTTCATTTTATTTTAAAACCCTTTTTGTGTAATTATTTGCATCTTGTTTTGATGGCTAGTTTAACATCCAATTCTACTCCCAATTTTACATCCATGGTTAAATCCACTTTTGGCTTCTTGTTTAGAGTTTTACTTTTATTTGCATTTATGACCCCCTCTATGGGTTCATTTTACTAATTTTATTTACATATTGAAATATATGAAAGTTTCTAAATAACATTTTGTTGTAGGATTTAATGCATAGTTGAGCGAACATAAAACCCTCTCAGTTTATCCCGGAAACCTATGACAAACCAATTAAGAGAAAGGTTGGTCTAAGGCTCAGGATTCTTAGTAGATCAAGATGTCGAGTATAGATTAAGAACAAGAGAAGGAATTCTTGTGAGTCCTCGCATGTAGCTCTTCTTGGAGTTTCTAGTATAGCTAGGAAGCACTCCTATCTAGCTCCAAAGCTTAGTCCTACACATAAGACAGAGAATAAAACAACCTTCACAACATAATATCTTGATAATCAAATCTATCAGAAACATATAAATAGTATTGAATAAATAAATATAAATCAAAATCCCATACATTCAGTAGTTAAATAGAATAAGTAAAGAATGAATAAAAAGATATGGAAGGAAAAAAAAATTGATCTATATTAATAAAGGAGTTGGAGGAAAGTTACAACAGTCAAATGTAGTTGCAACAACACCTCCCCCAACTCCTAGCTCCAAAACTCTCTCTCTCAAGATAGATCTCAGCAACGTGACAATACAAGAATTCCCATCATTTTTCAATGGCCAAGCCTCCAATATGTAGGAAAGTGAAGGCTATGAAGATTTGTCAAATTCCTCGTTAGTTCAATTTGGGGAAAATCTTTTGGGTGAATAACGTTTCCTCATATAAAATGGTATTTTCCACTTTTTATATGCTTTTGTGCTTAGGAAAAAGCTTCCCCATGTTTTATGGCTCTTTCCCACTTTTGTATGCTTTAGTTTTTAGGAAAACGGTAAAGATGAGGATAAAGAGATCACATTCCACCATATGAGTTTCAAAAAGTGAAAAGAGTGTCAAATTCAAATTCTAGTTTTGCTTATGTTTTAGTTTTTTTTTTTTTAATATATATTTAGTTTTAGCAATGTTTTTTTTTTCTAAAGAATATATTTAGTTTTTGGTATTTCTTTTTCTATAAGAAAAATTATCATATATATAATATATATATATATATATATATATATATATATATAATGGATTTTAAACATTCTAGAGTTTATGATAGGAGTTTAATAATATATAAAAAAAAGTAACTAATGTCATGTGTTGTGTCGCTCAGATGGGTGTTATACATCTCTTCCTTGCTAAGTTATAGAATGTGCTTGGGTTTTCTTAATGCAATAAAATTAATTATGTTCTTCATTATATCTTGAAATGTTCATCTTGAACTAGGCTAATAAAACAATAAAGTTAAAATAGGTTTGCATTTGTCCTTTGTAGATCTTTGTCCCCATTAATCTTGGTATTAATAGATTAATTGTCTTATGGTGGCCTTGAGTTGTCACTTCCATTAGTTGCATGCTTTATAGTTTTCTATTAGTGACATTTTTTAGGCTTGATAATATGTTATTTACTTTATCAAAATGTGCTATACTCTATATTATTGTTAAATATTAATATTAAATATTTTGGTTTTTTAGCATGGTTTAGCAAAACGTTCCCAAAATGTTTATAGATTGTATTTTATGATGCAATGATTCATTGCTTGATGAAATTGTTTTGAATATTTTTTTTTAATGATTCATTTATTGATGAAATTGTTATGGATATTTTTTTAGTATATTAAATTGTATGTGATAAAGTCAAAAGTCACCTCTTTTTTAGATTTTCATTGGTCAATTTACCTTGAGGCCATCAAGTTCACCATTTGGTCCCAGGTTCAGGAAATATAGGAGTCACGAAGTGGAATTGTTCAAGCACTTAAATCTTGAGACATGTTTTTTTTTAGTCACATTATACTTCCTTTTTGTGTAAATTCTCGATGAAAATAGTCTCATGGAACATGAGTGGCCTAAATAGTAAAGGAAAACAAAGACTCTTAAAAGAAAAATGGTATGCAAAGCACCCATCAATAATGTTGATACAAGAAACAAAAATATTAAGTGAGGTTCTACCTCATATAATTAGAAAATGGGGGAGGAATTTCCAAGTAGTAGTGATTGATGCTTAGAGATACTTGGGTGGAATGGTTATTATTTGAAATGATCAAGACATCAAGCTTACCAATATGTTTACCTCTATTCGCATTATGACAATACAATTTTAGTTAATTGACATCAAGGAATACTACCATGTATCCAATGTCTATGACTCCAATATAGCAAATGGAAAACATCTATTTCTCAATTCTATTTCTAGCACAAGTAATTTATACTCCCCATCTCCATGGATTATTGGGAGTGACTTCAATATTATCAAGTGTCTCGAGGAAAAGAAAGGATGAATCACAATGTTTAAAAAGATATTTTGTAAGCTATACCATTAAAGCCATAAAGTAGTCTCCATTAAAGTTGTCAAGCAATGAGTCTCCAACCCACACATGTGGATCAATGAGATGTAATACATGTGTGTGTGGTGACTAACTTAATACACTGTTCTAATAACTCCACAAACTTATGTATTTCATTCCGCCACATAAATTGACAATAGTGTGACATAAGTAAACCAAGAGTAGAAATGAAACCCTTAGGCAAAAAACATTCCCTAGATCCTCAATTAGGTGCTTAAATGATGAAGTGAAAATGCAAGGGGAAAAGAGGACTTCATTATTTAACCATTAGAAACATGTCATCAAGTGTGACTAGGAGTATATATATTCATATATTTTCCAAAGAGGTAGTGATTACATGAGTTACCATTCATCGGGCCTTACTTTCCTTTCTTTCATTTTTCTTATATATAGGACTTAGGGACTAAGGTTTTCATAAGTTTGTCACAACTAATAGATATAAGATTTACATGAATTTTCACTTCAACCTTAGAGTTTAGACTTAGATAAATTAGTATAATGTATCTTTAATGATTTTGGCTTTCAATTTTTTATTTTATTTCATCACAAATGACAAAAGGGGAAATATTTTTCCATAAATCTATGAATGCTTAAACATAAAGGCGCCATGCAATGAAAACAAGTTAATGATGTTATTCTCTATGAAAATGGTGGGTATTCTTGAGAAAATATTATGATTGTGGATGTCTCCTCTCTGGTTGAGAGGGAGTGAGGGTAGACACCATATTATCCATGTGTCATGTACTATGGCCAAGGCTAACAATCGTAAGCCTAGTAAAGACACTAGTAGGGAGAATGGTGGATTGGATAAATATTTGGGACCAATATTATTTGAGAATTTGTTCTTTGACTAGGACTAATCGCCATAAGTCAAGTACATTAATCCAAGATAAGAATAGTATGAGGATTGAAATTTCGTGGTGTCAAATATTATGATAGTGGATTAGGAAATGATCATGTGAGGACATACCTGGTGAACATCCTTGTAGGGTAAGTTCATAGAGAGGCAATGGTGTCCAAATTTATGCCTCCCAACATTGTGCTCTGATCTAGTTGAGAGATAAACTTGTTAGTCAAGGCCTTACTATTTTGACAATGATGGCTATGATGATGTAAATCATCATTGATGCTTATCAATCAAGATCCCTTCTTATATGAATATTTCAATTTGAGAGTACTTTTTTGTTTCATTATGAGTACCTCCCTAGTTTAGAGGGAGGGTCATCATCTTCATTATCGCCATCATCACTATATTGTCATCATTTCATTATTGTCATAATCACCATTCATCTCTCCATCATCATCATCATGATTATGGACATTGTTGTCAATTTTTCATAATTATAGGTATCATAAGAAATATCATCCACCTAAAAAATGTTTCGAGTGCTTGAAAATGGTTTTTTGAACACATGATATATGCAAGAGAAATAACAACATTATTTTTTAGAGCTGATCGATGATCATCATCATCACTACCATTATCATCATCATTATAATTTTCATCATCCCTGTCATCATAACTAATATAATTTTTTATCATAATTGTTGTCATCTTCATCATGAACATAATAATCATAATTCATGCCATTATTGTTGTTGATGATGACCAAGATCAAAATAATGATAATGATGACCATATGATGATGACTTGGAAGATGATGCCAAAGATAATTATTATTATTATGACCATGACAACATTTAAGAATTGGGAAGAATGGCCAAGGTCATTAGCATCATCATCATCATTGTCATTGTAACCCCCATCGTCTTTGTGATCATTGTCAATATCATAACAATCACAATTCATGTCTTCATCATCATCTTCATTATCATCTTTGTTATAATTATTGACATTGTCATCATTTGTTCATAATTTTCAATGTCATAAGAAATATCATCAATGTAAAAAATATGATGTGTGTTGGAAAAGGGACGCAAAAGTGAACAAAGAAAATTGGGTTAAAAATAGATGTAAATTTGGATGAAGAGTGGACACAACATAAGTAGATGCAAAACAAGACAAAAAAATTGACAGAAAAGTGGATGAAAAAGTAGATGCAATAGTTGATGCAAACTTGAACACAAAACAACATTCAAACATGGATGAAAAAGTGCAAGAAAACATGGGAACAATAATAGGCATAAACGTTAGCATGAATTGTGGTGAAACAAATGTGGATACAACAATGAATGTAAAAAAAAACAAAAACACAAACTTGAATGCAAAAAGGAGGAAAACTTGGATGAAAAAAGGGATGTAAACATGGGCCAAACATGGATGCAATAGTGGACCCAAAATTAGTTTCAAAATTGGATGAATCAAAAGTGGATGTAAAAGTAGATTCAAAATGGGATGCAAAAACATAAACAATATTTGATGCAAACTTGGACACAAAAAAAATGCAAATGTGGATGCGATAGTGGAAGAAAATGTGGGTTGCAACAATAGGCATAAGATATGGCACAAATCATAGCACAAAAAAAGTGCATGAGAAAGTGGATGTAATAATAGACACAAAAAAAAAAAGATGAAAACTTAGATGCAAGACAAGATGCTATAAGGGATATACTAGTGGAATGAAACATGGGTGCAACATGAGAAAGAAAATTCGATGAAAAATATGGATGCAATGGAAGTACATGCAAAATAAGATACAAAATGAGACACAAAACCCAACACAAAAGTGGATGCAAAAATAGATACAATATTTTATGCAAAACAGGATGTGAAGATGGATGTAAAATTGGAAGCAAACATGGGTACAATAGTAAGTACAAAACATGGCAAAAATTGTGTCAGAACAAAAGTAGATGTAATGATAGATGCAAAAAAAGAGCAAATGAAGATGAAAAATAAGATGAAAAAATGGATGTAAAAGTGGGCGTAAACATGGGTGCAACAATGGATGTAAAATAGGATGCAAAAGTTGATGCAACAAAATTCTATGAAAAAGTAGATGCAATATGAGACACAAAACCTAAGGCAAATCTTGACGCAAAAGTGGATATAAAAAGGGATTAAAAATAGATGTAAAATTCTATGAAAATATAGATGTATATGATAATGCAATCGTGGATGCAAATTTAGAAACAAAAAAGGGTGCAAAGGGAGGTGTCAAACCAAGTGCAAATTATGGAACAAGAAAAATGGATGCAATAGTGGACACAATAACAGATGAAAAAGAGGATGTAAATATGGATGCAAAACAAAATGTAAAAGCCAATGCAACAAAAGTAGATGTAAAATTAGATGCAAAACCAGACATAAAGCTCGATGAAAAACTTGGCACAAAGGGTGTTACATAGCAATTTGTCACTGTCCCTATTACTCCTTCTCCCGTACCTTGGAGGACTCATTCCGGGACCTGTGAGAAGTGACATGACCTGGAAACACTTGCATTGTATTCCCCTATACATGAACTTCATATGCCCTGAAGACACCTTCTGCAAAATACCCATAAAAATAACCCTTTTTCCATTGGCGCGGTTTCACTGTGTATCACTCGCGCCAATGGGGGAAATCCTCCAAAGAGGGCGCGCTAGCTGGCGCTTTGTCTCATAGTCGCACTCACGCCAGCCAAGTTGGGTAATGTTTTTAACAAACAAACATCCGAACGTTCTTCCTAACTCACTCATAAACTGAATCCATCTTGAGTGGTTTAGTTTGGCTTCGAATCTCCATAGAAGGGAAGTTGTTTTCCACCTCTCATGGAAACTTATTAGTGATAAAGCCAATCGCATGAATATTGTGGATGATCCTAACTCCTTCCCCTCTATCTATAAAAGCTTGTCCTTTTGCCTTTGACAAGCTAGTTCTAGTTCTAGTTCTAGTGCTAGTTTTGAAGTCCCAAAGTCTGAGAATTGCTAAGTTCATGCTCCAAGAAGCCTTCTTCATTCCCATAAGGCTAAATATAAAGTGAGGAGATTCTTGTCCAAGTAACCAAGGAGAGAGAGGCTTCTTCCCCATTCCCAACAAGATTTGCAAGGAATGTGTTGTTGATCACCCAGCCAAAGGAGGATTTTATGTCAGAACTATGGTTGTATTCTTCTTTGTTTATCAATAATAGACGACTATCATTATGGTTCCACCCTTATTGTCTTTTTTAATGATGATTGAGTTATATCCTTTCTGATTGATATATAGTTGCATCTATTGGATTTTATGCTTGTGTTTGTGTCGTTCTTTGCATGTGCAAGTGTCCGTTCACGGAGATCGTCGGAATCGCGACCAGCCGGAGCAAAGGAACGGGAGCATCAACTCTTCTACAAGTACTAGAGTTGGAATCTAGGTAGGCCCTCATCATTGGTGTTTGATTTGCAATTAGGAACTTGCGTGTTAGTGTTGTTTGATTGTTGTTATACCCCATCTAGGCTAGTAGGGATCGCCTCTGTCCACAGAGGGGATTTACCTCCACAACAATTTGGCGACTCCGCTAGGGAATTAGCTCTTTGTCTTGTTGTTTGATTTGTAAACTTTAGACGTAGCCTGAAGTATGGCCAGATAGCCTTCGAAACGCTATTGCTCTGCATTAGTGAATTAGATCAACGCCACTTCAGTCCATCTCCGGTTTGGTTTATGAACTGCACAGCTTGGAACTTGCCTTGTTTCTTGGTTTTTCCTACTTGGTTAGCCTTCTGGGTTGAGCTCTTGTGCTGCTTCTCGTCCCTTGGTGTACTTGGATACTGTTGGCCTAGCTTTGGCTCATTTGTTTTTTATTTTTGCATAGAAAACTTGACTGGCGCGCTTTTATAGTGTTACATTCGCGCCTATTGGCGCTTATTGCTCATTAACAACCCATGCCAATCCCTAAAAGGCGCTAGTTACAGCCTGACAGTCATGCCTATCCTGGGAACTTTTGAGGTTTGCTTGGTTCTGAGCCTTCTCAGCTTGGTTTTTGTTCTGGGTACCTTTTTTCGACTACTTGAGTGTGGTGGAGTGTTGTTTGACTGGCTTTGATCTTTACCCTTTGGGTGTTTGCTTTTTTTCATCGATTTCACATTTCTAGCCCTAGGGCATCTAGTGGCTTTGTGTGTCGAGCCTTCCTCGGGAGTTTTTGATCTTCTATTGGTCCAATCAACTCTCTGATTACTCCCTTGCACTTGTTTGGTGGTTGTAAATCATTTTATTGCGTTATTTGGGTGACTTGCTTCATTTTCACTTGACTTCTGCTTTGTTTCGCTTTGAGCCTAGATTACATGGCTCAATGGTATCTTCGGGACGTTTTTCTCGTTCTTTGAAGGTTTGCTTTGTGATTTAGAGATCTGAATGTGCTTGTATTGAGTAGAATTTGTTTGTTATCATTTCTCAAAGTTTGTTTAGTGCATTTTGCCATCAACATAAAAGAAAATATCTCTTTTGATTTGCATTAGTTAATGAGAATTAGAGCTTTTCATTGTGATTAGTGATTAGTGATCTTGAAGAAGAGTTTGTTAATTTCCATTAGCTGCATTAGAGAGGTTCTTTGTTGTTTTCTTATCATTTCATTTGCATGAAAGCTATCAAACCCTCTTGTAACTAGAATTCATCGAATGAAATGACATTTTTTGGCATATAGTTTGCATTTAGGAAATTTTGAGAGATTACATACAGTAAGGCCTGAAAATTGAAACCTAATACAAGATCAACTTTAAAATGAACTGAATGAATCTAACAACACATTGGAACATGACGCACACTATTTAGAGGTCTAGGCTAGAGACATGCTCCGGCGTCGTTAAACCTAGTCACTTTTGTTTCCACTCAAGGTTGGGTGATTCCTCCTTCTGTGACTCAATAGTGGTCTAGCATGGAATTGTGCTCCCACGTACCATTGAGTATATGGGGAGACCCCACTAGGTTATCATACTTTATCCACAGGAAGCTATGTCTGCTGCCTTATGACCCGTAACGCACCGAACACAACATTCGGGAAGATTGACTGCCGTACGGAAAGTCCTTGGTTTTCATACGATTGCGAAGGTGTATATGCAGTTTGACGGATTGTCTGGTAAACCTTTTGCCTAGTTCTCCAGAGTAGTCACTTTTGATCCTTTTCAGAATCCCTAAAAGAAGAGGTTCATCTGAGCATTTGTCACTTCGGGCTCATTAAACATTTGAAAGTGACTAGAGTCATCTTTTTGTCCTTTTCTCGACTCTCTAAATATGAAAAGGTCAAGTTATGTCCTTGTGTCTACAAATTAAATTACCCGCGATCACATGCCATATTAGATTCTGCTTGTTGGCCGTTTGATTGTGTGTCTTGACTCTTTTTCAGCCCGTGTGTGATTTTCAGTTTTTGATGGCAACGTTTCCGGAGTTCACCAACCCAGGAATCCCATCTGATGGGAATCCTGGTCATTTCCGTCCTTTTGGGAATGTTGGTGCTCCTTACATGGAAACATTGTCCCTTCTTGGGTTAACTGTTGGGTTGCTTGTTTGGTTGTTCTCAACCTCTATGGTCCCTAGTGTCTCAATTACTGGTCAATCAGTTCCTCCACCCGAACAACATCGTGTTGGTTCTAAGGTGGACCTCTCCCCTTCTTCGCCTATTTCTACATCCTCCTCTTCTACTTCCCCTGGTGAAAGTTTGGATTCCAGTAACCAGGTGGCTAAGCAGAAGAAGAAGAAGACGGAGAAGAAGAAGTCTCATAATCGAGAGGCTAAAAGTGCATCTCTTGCCCCGAGTACATCTCAGGTCGGGCCACATTCTGCTCCTCCGCGGAAGGTCAAATTTCCTTGTAAATTGTGCAAGGATGACTATGTTCTTCGTGATTGTCCTGGCCTTCCTAAGGTCTTAGAAGTATGGTCTCATGATCCGGGCTACCCCTCATCGCCCTCTCGAGCTCATGGTGATGTTACCCTATCAACTAGAAATGGTAAGAAGAACGGGAAGATTCGGTTCCCCTGTAGGCTATGTGAAGGAAACCATCCCCTTCACCTTTGTCCGCTCATGGATAAAGCTTCCATTGTTTTGGAAAGTCTTACAGCTTCTTCACCCCAACTCCTCGTTGGTTATCAGAGGCTCTCTTCAGATCCTCTCCCTGTGGACAAGGAGATTGATTTAGAATCTTCTCTTGTCCATCCTCCTTTTTCTGAACCTGGCTGTGCTAAGCCTGTTCCAGACCAACCATTGGTCGGAAAGAGTGTCGCCTCAGGTTCACCACCCGTCGATCACTCTGTTTTGGAAGAGCATTGTGCTCATGTTCTTCTCATCTCGTCAGATTCTCCTGAGTCCGAAAACGACTCTCCTATCCCAGCTGATCCCGAGAGTCCTTCTTCGGAGTAAGGGGGCAATCATACCATTCCCCCACCAAGTAGTTCAGTCGTTTCCTTCGACTGGAGTCACCTCACTGCTTTTCACCTTCCATCCCATGTTCCTTTCCAGATTACAATACATGCCCATGATACTGCAGTACCCGGCACTGTCTTGGATGAGGGTGCATTGGTCAGTCTTATGCCTTCCACTACTTGGCAAGCTTTGGGCTCCCCACAGCTTGTGCCGGTCGCACAGAATCTGTTAGCGTTTGACAGAGGAACTAATCAACCATTAGGGATCCTTCCGAAGTTCCCTATCACTTTGGGAGGCAAAATAATCTATATAGATGTACTAGTTACCCAAGGTGCTTTAGATTTCAGTCTTCTCCTTGGTCGTGACTATGTTTATGCCATGGGGGCCCTTGTCTCTTCACTTTTCTGTGTGGTTTGCTTTCCACACGATGGAAGGATTGTGACTATAGATCAATTATCGTTCTTTAGTCCCCCGGTGCCTCCTGCGCAGTTGTCATCCCCTCCTGGCTTTTATCCACCGGTTGTATCTGCCCCACCGCAAGTCAAGTACGTGGCTACTTATCCCGTGCCTGTATCTAATGATGTCGCCATCGTGCATCGTGTTCTGGGGGCATTGGGTCCTGACTTCCAAGATGTCATCTTTCCACCGGGAGTGGCACTCTTGGAAGCCATGACTTCTTGTTCATTATAATGAAGTTCGGGTCAGAGCATAGTTCATTTTCCTATGTCAAGCTCCTTAAAAAATGAAATTGGGTCTGATCGAGCATAGTTCTTGATCTTGTGTCAAGCTCGTTAAAAAATGAAACAAGGGTTATGAGGATAATTCTTTTACTGTGTCAACCTCATTAAAAAATGAAACAACTCCCTTTCCAAATCGAGTCTTTTGATTAAGATCTCGTAAAATATGAGTCGAGTCTTTCCAAGATCTCAAAACTGAACCTTCATTCCATCCACTTTGTTGAATGCAATGAAGCTTGGGGGGCGTGTACCTCGTTTTGCATCATTATGTTGGGGGCATGCGAACTTATAACAAGCATAGTTTTTCGTTTCAAGCTTGTGTAAACATGAAACCGAATCCAAGAAGAGTTCTCCATGGTTCAAGCTTGTGTAAAAATGAACCCATACCCGATGTACATGTCGTGATCTCCATTTTTATCCGCTCAATTATGCTAGATGAGCCTTGGTTGTTTCCATTCCATCGCCACCATCTCTTTGGCTGATCATATGCTTTCACTTGCTTTTTTTCCTTTCCTGAGGGACCGCAACGATGAGTGGTTTTGTTAGCCAGCCTCTTGACCATTACATGTTTTGAGTAGTTCCACCATTGCTGGAACCAGTTGCTACCCTTTATACCACTCGCTCCTCTAGGACGAGTCACCTTTAAGCTCTTTTTTGACTCATAAAATATGAAAAGATTTCCGAGTATCTTTTCCCTTTTTGACTCGTTAAAGAGAATAAAAATGGAGGTCTTCTTTCAGCTCTTTTCTGACCGTTTAAAGATGAAAAGATTGCCGAGTTATTCCTCTTGACTAGTTAAACGTAAGCAAGAGGCGATCATCTTTAAACTCTTTTCCGACCATGTAAAGACAAAAAGATCGTCAGGCTGTTTTCGTTTCAGGTTCGTTAATGGTTACGAAGCGACGTGGTTTTGATCGCTTTTTTACTTTTCATGTCGAAATCACTTATCATGAAAAGTACTCCTCGATCGTAATGATCAGGCGATTCTTTCGAGCATTGTTTTATACCTTTTCGGGCTCGAGAGACACAACTTTATGAAAAAGAACACCCCTAGAGTTTCCTTTTCCATTGTCTTTTCAAACTCTCTAAACATGAAAAGATGTCGAGTCCTTCCTTTGTCAAACTTGTTAAAACTTAATGACATCGGATTCCGTCAAAATGACGCTTTACAAGCATATGCTATCCCTGTCAAGCTTGATAAAAATAACCTGGGTACTCGCCAGCAATGGTGGGGAAAATGGAACCACAATTATTATCGTGTCAATAGTATGTCGCTCTTGAACATGGCACTTGTTTGCATTCGTGTCTGGGTGGGGACATCTCATCTCGTTTTTCACTTACCTCCGTGGGTTTGGGTGATCCTATTTGACCTGTCATCTACTCGTTGTCTTGTCACCATGACCTTTGATCATTTGATGTGAAATACTGCCAATTCCACTATCATGTCACTGATATGTTCAAGAGAAGTTGACCTCTGCAGAATAATCAACCTCCCTTTGATAACTCACATAATCCTGATTCACAAACAATATTATCCTCCTCTGTCTCGCGTCGATGATGTGGGAAGCATTATGGCCCACCTTCGATCAAGGTCACTTCCTGTCAACTTCAGCGCATTATTCAGGAAGTTGACTTAGAGACTCCCTTCAGGTGCCTTGGAGCCTACATGTCTCAATGGCATGTTCTTCGTGTTCGACACGAGGTTTTCATCATTGGCCTCCGATCAAATGATTCTATGGGTGTTCGACGCCGACTCACTGATTCGCATGCCGTAGATTGTACCTATAGTACCTTGAGGACCATTTCCATTATTGGTGGTACCTCTCGCGTCTATTAATAGTTTTCATCATTGACTGGTAATCAGACGATGTTCCCCCATGTTCAACTTCGAATCCAACATTTGCATGCTTGAACTTGTACTTTGTTCGGGTCGAGATGGAGTGCAAGACCCTAGATTTTGTCTATTGAGATCCAGGTTGCGATTTTGTGGATTATTATGACTCATTCACTAGATGGCTATGACCATGCCTGAGTCTGTTTATCGATCCTTACTGGATGGTTGCACCCATACCTTGGATCTAGTTTTTATGTACTCTGCTATGGATGGCTACACCCATACCACATACATGATGTACTTGAGATATCAGTTGTACTTCTCCACGTAGGTTCTCCAGCGGTATTGTTTTCGGTTGGCCATGTTCATGTAAAGCATTTCACCCCTCTCTCTCTATCGGGCCTCATGCTTTATGGGGCATCTGTTACATAGCAATTTGTCACCATCGTTGTTACCCCTTCTCCCATACCTTGGAGGACTCATTTCAAGACCTGTGAGAAGTGACATGACCTAGAAACACTTGCACTATATTCCCCTAGACATGAACTTCATATGCCCTAAAGATACCTTCTGCAAAATACCCATAAAAATAGTCCTTTTTCCATTGGCATGGTTTCACTGTGTATCACTCGCACCAATGGGAGAAATCCTCCAAAGAGGGCGCGCCAGCTAGCGCTCTGTCTCAGAGTCGCACTTGCGCTAGCCAAGTTGGGTAATGTTTTTAACAAACAAACATCCGAAGGTTCTTCCTAACTCACTCATAAACTGAATCCATCTTGAGTTGGTTTAGTTTGGCTACAAATCTCCATAAAAGGGAAGTTGTTTTCCACCTCTCATGGAAACTTCTTAGTGATAAAGCCAATCCCATGGATATTGTGGATGATACTAACTCCTTTCCCTCTATCTATAAAAGCTTTTCCTTTTGCCTTTGACAAGGTAGTTCTAGTTCTAGTTCTAGTGCTAGTTTTGAAGTCCCAAAGTCTGAGAATTGCTAAGTTCATGCTGCAAGAAGCCTTCTTCATTCCCGTAAGGCTAAATCTAAAGTGAGGAGATTCTTTTCCATGTAACCAAGGAGAGAGATCCTTGTTCCCCATTCCCAACAAGCTTTGCAAGGCATGTGCTGCTGATCACCCAACCAAAGGAGGATTTGACGTCAGAACTATGGTTGTATTCTTCTTTGTTTATCAATAATAAATGACTATCATTATGGTTCCACTCTTATTGTCTTTTGTAATTATGATTGAGTTATATCCTTTCTGACTAATATATAGTTGCATCTGTTGGATTTTATGCTTGTGTTTGTGTCATTCTTTGCATATGCAGGTGTCCGTTCATGGAGATTGTGGGGATTGTGACCAGACGGAGCAAAGGAACGGGAGTATCAACTCTTCTACAAGTACTAGCATTGGAATCCAGGTAGGCCCTCATCATTGGTCTTTGATTTGCAATTAGGAACCTGCGTGTTAGGTTGTTTGATTGTTGCTAGACCCCATCTGGGCTAGGAGGGTTTCCTCTGTCTGCAGAGGGGATTTACAAGCATATGCTATCCCTGTCAAGCTTGATAAAAATAACCTGGGTACTCGCCAGCAATGGTGGGGAAAATGGAACCACAATTATTATCGTGTCAATAGTATGTCGCTCTTGAACATGGCACTTGTTTGCATTCATGTCTGGGTGGGGACATCTCATCTCGTTTTTCACTTACCTCCGTGGGTTTGGGTGATCCTGTTTGACCTGTCATCTGCTCGTTGTCTTGTCACCATGACCTTTGATCATTTGATGTCAAATACTGCCAATTCCACTATCATGTCACTGATATGTTCAAGAGAAGTTGACCTCTGTAGAATAATCAACCTCCCTTTGATAACTCACATAATCTTGATTCACAAACAATATTATCCTCCTCTGTCTCGCGTCGATGATGTGGGAAGCATTATGGCCCACCTTCGATCAAGGTCACTTCCTGTCAACTTCAGCGCATTATCCAGGAAGTTGACTTAGAGACTCCCTTCAGGTGCCTTGGAGCCTACATGTCTCAATGGCATGTTCTTCGTGTTCGACACGAGGTTTTCATCATTGGCCTCCGATCAAATGATTCTATGGGTGTTCGACGCCGACTCACTGATTCGCATGTCGTAGATTGTACCTATAGTACCTTGAGGACCATTTCCATTATTGGTGGTACCTCTCGCGTCTATTAATAGTTTTCATCATTGACTGGTAATCAGACGATGTTCCCCCATGTTCAACTTCGAATCCAACATTTGCATGCTTGAACTTGTACTTTGTTCGGGTCGAGATGGAGTGCAAGACCCTAGATTTTGTCTATTGAGATCCAGGTTGCGATTTTGTGGATTATTATGACTCATTCACTAGATGGCTATGACCATGCCTGAGTCTGTTTATCGATCCTTACTGGATGGTTGCACCCATACCTTGGATCTAGTTTTTATGTACTCTGCTATGGATGGCTACACCCATACCACATACATGATGTACTTGAGATATCAGTTGTACTTCTCCACGTAGGTTCTCCAGCGGTATTGTTTTCGGTTGGCCATGTTCATGTAAAGCATTTCACCCCTCTCTCTCTCTCGGGCCTCATGCTTTATGGGGCATCTGTTACATAGCAATTTGTCACCATCGTTGTTACCCCTTCTCCCATACCTTGGAGGACTCATTTCAAGACCTGTGAGAAGTGACATGACCTAGAAACACTTGCACTGTATTCCCCTAGACATGAACTTCATATGCCCTAAAGATACCTTCTGCAAAATACCCATAAAAATAGTCCTTTTTCCATTGGCATGGTTTCACTGTGTATCACTCGCGCCAATGGGAGAAATCCTCCAAAGAGGGCGCGCCAGCTAGCGCTCTGTCTCAGAGTCGCACTCGCGCTAGCCAAGTTGGGTAATGTTTTTAACAAACAAACATCCGAAGGTTCTTCCTAACTCACTCATAAACTGAATCCATCTTGAGTTGGTTTAGTTTGGCTACAAATCTCCATAAAAGGGAAGCTGTTTTCCACCTCTCATGGAAACTTCTTAGTGATAAAGCCAATCCCATGGATATTGTGGATGATACTAACTCCTTTCCCTCTATCTATAAAAGCTTTTCCTTTTGCCTTTGACAAGGTAGTTCTAGTTCTAGTTCTAGTGCTAGTTTTGAAGTCCCAAAGTCTGAGAATTGCTAAGTTCATGCTGCAAGAAGCCTTCTTCATTCCCGTAAGGCTAAATCTAAAGTGAGGAGATTCTTTTCCAAGTAACCAAGGAGAGAGATCCTTGTTCCCCATTCCCAACAAGCTTTGCAAGGCATGTGCTGCTGATCACCCAACCAAAGGAGGATTTGACGTCAGAACTATGGTTGTATTCTTCTTTGTTTATCAATAATAGATGACTATCATTATGGTTCCACTCTTATTGTCTTTTGTAATTATGATTGAGTTATATCCTTTCTGACTAATATATAGTTGCATCTGTTGGATTTTATGCTTGTGTTTGTGTCATTCTTTGCATATGCAGGTGTCCGTTCATGGAGATTGTGGGGATTGTGACCAGCCGGAGCAAAGGAACGGGAGTATCAACTCTTCTACAAGTACTAGCATTGGAATCCAGGTAGGCCCTCATCATTGGTCTTTGATTTGCAATTAGGAACCTGCGTGTTAGGTTGTTTGATTGTTGCTAGACCCCATCTAGGCTAGAAGGGTTTCCTCTGTCTGCAGAGGGGATTTACCTCCACAACAAAGGGGATGCAAAAAATATGCAAAAAATGATTTAAAAAATGATGCAAAAGTTGATGCAATTGTAGGCGCAAAAAGTGATGCAATTGTAGGCGCAAAAGGTGGATGCAATAGATGATGCAAAAGTTGGTAAAACAAAATTAGGGGCCAAACTTGATGCAAAACATGTGCAAAGGATGGCACAAAACTTGGCATAAAACCTAGTGTAAAACTTGGTGTAAAATCTGGTGCAAAACCTATTACAATTCCTGGTGCTAAACTTGATGTAAGACTTGGTGCAAAAGTCGATGCAAAGTTTGCATCAAGTTTTGCACCATATTTGATAAATGGACACAAATAGCACCAAAAATGGGCTCTAGACGCAAAAAATGAAGCAAAAAGGGATGCTAATCATATGGTTTTGTTTTAGTGATTGTATTTACATATGTTAAATAATATTTCGGGATTGTTATTGTATATTCTATACCATGTAATTAGTTTTACATTCTATGTTTATGGTTAATAAGTTACCGAGACACAAGTGTCTTGAACCAGATTGCACATGTAAAAATAATTAATTTTATCACTAATATGAAGCTCTCTCATTGTGCTCTTTCATTGTGTTCTTTCATTGTGGAGATTATTTGTGCTTGTACAGTGGTATCAGAGCCCTGGTTGAGTTGTTCCTAAACTCCATGTATTTGAAGTCTATGGCGTAAGAGAGACGTGGAGCATGAAGACTATGAGTATAGAGTGCAACAGAAGGTTAATCTATTGGAGCAATGCAGTGGGATGACCAAATTATTGACTCTTTGTAAGTTTCATATCTTTCACTCATAATGAAAGACAATTGGAGAAATTGAGTGGCATAATTTTTTTTTAGAAGTTAGAATACAAATTTCCAATACTGAGTCCAATACCAATAATTGTTGTATTCTTTTCTAAAATTCTAAGTTCCATGCATCTAAGGGCCGCTTGTTATTTTAATTTTGGGAGGATTTATTTGCATTTACTACATCAAACGAGAGTTTACTTAGAGTGAAATTTCTGAAAGATAGTATTTGAATTTACAGCATTAAACAAGAGTTTAATCACAGTAAAATTTCTTAAGGATATTATATGCATTTACTGCAGTAAACATGAGTTTAATGACAGTAAAATTTTTGAAGGATAGTATTTATATTTACTACTACAGAAAATAAATTATGAAGGATACTTAAATTAAGTATATATATTTTGGTGGCTTGAATAAAACTTTTAATTGAAGAGTGTCAATTTTCTCGCAAGGATATTATATAATATATATTAATATATATATATATATATATATATATATATATATATATTATATTATATATATATATATATATATATATATTTGGTGGCTTAAATAAATAAAAAAATTGAAGAATGGTTAATTTTCTAGTGAGGATGTATACTTTTGGTGGTGTGAATTAAATTTTTAATTGAAGAGTGGTCAATTTTCTGGTGATTTGAAATACATTTTTTTTAAGAGGCCATTGGTAAAATAAAATTTATCTTTGGACGCTAATAAGATTTGAACCTAGCTCTTTTCTAGGCTATTTTTGAAACTTACCACTAAATCACAAGGTCAAATTTGTTAAAACAAGAGGAGAAACAAATGTATATCTTTTCAGAAGTATTGCATATATTTTGAATTTGAAAGGATTTGAAAAATATTTGGCTACATAACGATTATGACTTCAACAGTTTCCATAGCTAGAGTTGTTCTTAGTGGAAAGGAAAATTATCGAGAGTGGTTTCGAAATATTAAAAGTGCCCTTGCTTTTAAAGATTTGTGGGAAGTTTTTCAAGGCAAGAAGGATAGTGATAGAAAAGAAATTGTACCAAAGTCGCCTCATAATGAGAAGAAACATGTAATTTGGGAGACAAAAGACAACAAGGCATATACATTAATAACTACATCGTTGATAGAAGAGGTAAGAAGATATATCGTTTCTTGTGGTACTACATTTGAAGCACTAAATAAGTTGAAAGAGTTGTATGATTCACACTCATAACTCAAAATTATTCAGTTATTGTTAAATTTGTTTAATTTGGAGATGAAGGATAATGATCCTTTGAAGAGTGCCTCTGAAATGAAAATCCATTTTTCATGATATAGAAGCCACTGGAACTAAAGTAGATTTACAACTTACAGCTTTTATAAAATTCCTTCGCCCTATCTATTTAAACTATTTGGAATCTCTCCAAGCTATTGCGCAGCTAAAATACATTACATTTGATAAACTAGTAAACAAAATAGCTGAGAGATAAAAAACCTTTGGGAAGAAAGAGGCTCCACCTAACTCTATTGTATAAACTTTGTGCCTTGCACAAAAGGATCATAAGTCTCATGTTGAAACTTCTAGAGGTGATAAAAGTAGTAGAGGTCATGGTAGGAGATATTATAGAGGCAAGGGGGGCAAAAATAATCAGGGAGACATAAAAAAAAAAGATAGACAACAAAGGAATTTTAATGATAGACCAACTATCAAATGTTTTAGATGTGGTAAAATTGGTCATACTTCTACTAACTGTAAAATCACTTGGGAGAAAGTTAGTAAAAGGAGAGAAAAATTAAATGAAAAGAAATATCAACCACCACCAAATAATGGAAAATCATCAGAGACTGCACATTACATTGTTGCTCAATGTAATATTAATATGAGTGATGTTTTCAACACCGCATTCACTTCATGGCGAGATAGTTGGATTTTGGATTTAGGAGCCACTTGTCATATGACATTTAGGCAAGATTTTTTTGAAACATTCAGTGATGATATTGATGATGTTATTTACTTTGCTGACAACTCTCAAATTAAACCATCTAGAATTGGATCAATGTAATTTTAATATGAGTGATGTTTTCAACACTGCATTTAGTTCATGGCAAGATAGTTGGATTTTGGATTTAGGAGCCACTTGTCATATGAAATTTAGGCAATATTTTTTTGAAACATTCAGTGATGATATTGATGATGTTATTTACCTTGCTAACAACTCTCAAATTAAACCATCTAGAATTGGATCTATTCATTTGAACATACTGAATTTTGTAGATTATGTTCTAAACGATGTACTTTATATTCCACAATTTAAGTGAAACTTGATGTCTCTTATCCATATTTGGCAGCAGGGGCATTCTATTCATATATTTGATGGCATCATCAAAATAAGAAGAGCATTTGATCACACAGTTATTATGACTGGTGTGGTAGAAGGTACTCTTTTAAAATTAAATGGTACTTCATCTACTAATTCTTGTGAAAATATTGTTCTTTTGGCATAGCAAAGTGATATATTGTCTCCCAGCTTGTTGTGGCATGCTTGAATTGGACACGTCAATTATAGCAGCATCAAAATTATGAAAAAGTAAGGTATTAAATGTCTTCTGACAATTCCAAGAAATATTATACCTTGTGATACTTGTATTATAGGAAAGCCTTGTAAACAACCTTTTCATAGTTCTTCTTTAAGATCTTCATGAAAATTAGGTCTCATACATTTAGATTTATGTGCACCCATGTCTGTTGCAACTGCAAATGGAAATAAACATGTGCTGACATTTATTGATGATTACTCAAGAATATGTTGGGTGTATTTGTTGAAGAATAACTCACAAGTGTTTGATGTTTTTAAAAATTTTCATTTGATGATTAAAAATGAAACTAAACAGAATATAGGCATTCTTAGAAGTGATAATGGTGGCAAGTACACTTCTCATGTTTTTGAACAATATTTGAAGGACAATGGAATAAAACATTAGACTATCATACCTTATTATGGACAAGAGAATGGTGTCGCAGAACGCATGAATAGAACTTTACTTAATATGGTTACAACTATGATGTTCTTTAAGAATGTTAAGTTGATGTTTTGGGTAGAAACAGTGATTTGTGCAACTTATAGTCGCAATCGTTGTCTTTATTCTATCATCAATAATAAATCTCCTTATGAAATGTGGTATAATCGCATTCTTGTTCTTCAACATTTTAGAGTATTTGGTTCTCTAGGCTAAGCATTAATTCCGAAAAATCAGCACAACAAGTTGGCTGCTAGGAGTTACAAATGTATTTTCTTGGGATATTCGACTACTTCCAAAGCTTATAGATTGTATGATGAGGAGAATAAGAATTCCATTCTTTCCAGAGATTTTATTTTCCTTGAATCATATAAAACTAATTCCACTGTTGATAAGCAATTGGCTCATTTGGAGAAATTTGTATCTAAGAAGTTCTATTTTGAACCTAATAATGTTGTTCCACACACTGAAGTGGGGGTTCGCATTCTGGATCTGTCTATGGTTCTTCCATGTTTGACTCATGAGAATGTTATTGCTGAAGAAAATTTGGATGATAGTAATGTTTCTGCAGGACCAAAAATTGCTCTTGAAGTGCATATTCTTGAGCTTGTTTTTCAAGATGAGCAACCATCATAACCACTTCAGCAACCTTTACGAAGATCTACACGTGCTCGAAAATTTCCAAGAAAGTATGATGATTTTAAAACATGAACATCTTCTGAAGGTGATTTAGGTAATGTTTCTCATGACTATGAATTCAATCATTGTAAAATTAGCAAACTTAATTGTTTTGAAGAAGCTACTAATTGTGATGAATGGAAGGATGTAATGCAAAAGGAATATGGTGCACTTATTAAGAAGGGAACTTGTAGGTTAATGGATCCTCCTACAGGTGTCAAACCCATTGGTTGCAAATGGGTGTATAAGATCAAATACAAAGTAGATGGTTCGCTTGATAAATACAAGGAAAGACTTGTAGCAAAAAGCTACACACATAAGGAAGGCGTTGACTACACAGAGACATTTTCTCCTACAACAAAATGGGGCACAATTACAACTTTGTTTTCTCTTGCAGCTCAAAATAGTTGGAAGATACACCATATGGATGTTAAAATAAATTTTTTTAATGGCGAATTGAAGGAGGATGTTTATATGTTTCAACATGAAGGTTTTTCTGTTAAAGGCAAAGATCAAAAGGTATACAAATTGGTTAACCCTTTATATGGACTAAAACAAGCATCTCGTGCATGGTCTGAAAAGTTAACTGAACACCTTCTCAAGTTAAATTATAAGTTATTTGATATGGACGATGAAACTCTTTTTTTAAGAAAATTGGAAAGTCAGTTGTATATTTGGTTGTGTATGTAGATGATTTGGTGATCACAGGAAACAATGATGACTATATAGCGTTCGTTAAAAGAGAATTATTGAAATTTTTTGACATGACAGATTTGGGTTTATTAAATTATTATTTAGGGATTGAATTTGATCAAAAACTGAAATGTATTTTCATTTCTTAGAAAAAGTATGTTGGACAACTATTAGACAGATTTGGGATGCAAGATTGTAATTCTGTCACTACTCCTATGGAGCAGAATTTGAAGCTTACTTCCGTTGAAGGAAGTATGTTTGAAGATCCAACAAAGTAAAGACAACTTGTTGGAAGTTTGAATTTTCTAAGTACTACTCGACCTAACATAGGTTTTTTGTAGGGATACTTTCAAGGTTCGTGCATAAGCCATGTGAAGATCATCGGAATGCACCAAAGCGAGTGCTCAAGTATTTGAAAGGAACTCGAACATATGGCATAAAATATTCCAAAGTTGTAGATTTCCATCTCATCGGCTATTCAGATTATGATTTTGATGGAGACAAGGAGAATGGAATCTCTAATTCTTGTTATTTGATGAGTCTTGGATCAAAAACCATCAGTTCGAGATCATGCAAGAAATTTTTTCTTGTTGATTCTACTACCAAAGCTGAATATGTTGCAGCACCTCAAGCTACAAAATAAATCATTTGGATTCACAAAAATACTTGAAGGCTTGTAGGAGTAACAATAGGCTTCAACTCCACTACTCATCGACAACTCTTCTGCAATTCAGTTGGCCAAGAATCCCAAGTTTCATGATCGAAGCAAGCATATTAACAACAAATATCACTTGATTTGACATTATGTAGAGGCCAAAGTTATTCATGTGACACATTTTCCTACTTTAGAGCAGATCGCAAACATGTTTACAAAGCCACTAGGATGTGAAAAGTTTGAAAAGTTCATAATGTTACTCGGCATGTGAGATTTCCCTTCGGATAAAGGGGGGAATGTTAACTAATCCTTCAAGATTGTTATGGTATATTGTATAATATGTAATTATTTTTACATTCTGTTTTTACAATTAATAAGTTACCGAGACATAACTATCTCTTACCTAGATTGCACATGTACAAATAAGTAATATGAAGCTCTTTCATTATGTTCTTTCATTGTGCATTTTATTTGGGCTTGTACAAAATATTGAGATGGGAATTCCTAGCTATTAGGGTGTGGCTATTTTGTTGGCTATTATGGTGTAGCTATTTTGTTGAAGGTTTTCTTGGTAGATATAATTTTTATGATGAAATGCATAAATCCAACATTTTTTACTTTCCTTATTCAATCCATTTCCAAGATCCAAGATCAATTTCTAAAATGTAAAATTAATGCCTTTGGTATCTTTACTATTTAATGTTTTAGGGAGTTTCTAATTCTAAATTTCTTGTGGAATTGATTATGCATGGAGAGAAAAAATGTCATTATTGTTTTCCATTATTATTATTAATTTTTAATGGAAAGGGTAGGATTTTCTATTAATATTCCAAATTGGTTACAAGGATGATACCTTTACATGTTCAGTAAATTCATCTACTTTTGAGTTCTTACATGTCCAAAAAGTAATTTTCCTTCTACTGTACTTCCTACTTGTTCTGTAGCTAAACTTGTACCTTCTAAAACACTTCCAATAGACTCCTAGATAAAAAAATATATTTGCAAAACATAACTCAAAAGAAGACATAGTAACTAGCCTATGCTTGATGTCCCAACTTCAACCTTTTTCTTAGTTATTTCCATTGATTCCCTTTGTTCCAAATGTACTTGATCAAATGCTTGATGTAAATCTACCACTTCCTTTGTATCCATGCCTATGTAGGATCCCGTTGCTTCCATATTTCCTTTTGGTTCCAATTTTTACAAACGAAGGTCCAAAATTACAACCTACAGTTCCATTTTGGCCTAAATCTTGTCTATATTACTCTACATAAACTCTTTTTTTCGGTTAAGAAGAAACCATTGTGATTGTTTCTTTGTAGCCAACATTTCACCATGCCGATTAAGAAAGTTAGGATATGTTCCATAGTTGCTATTACATAATCAAGTTGATTGTTGATTCTTTCATGCTCTTTGACGAGATAAATTTGCAAGTCACCCTAAATGCCCCCACTTGCTCGATGAAATGCTTTCACTCCTATAAATTCTCATTTCCCATCAGAGACTCCTACATTGAGAATAATAGCCATGCTTGGCGTATATAATATTACACCTTGGTTTCCTTCTCCCATCGACTTATGCACCTATTTTGAAACTTTAAAGAATTATCTTACCTTATTCATTCCATTTCCCATATATTCATTATTTTATTTTTCTCTATAACTTCTCTTAACTATCACCATTAAAGCAGTGCATATCAAGCATGCTCTCCTGATCTTGTTGAAGGGCTTAATATGTTGTAAACTCCACTTGAATTCACTATAAAGAACACCATACCGCCAATTGTCCCTCTCCTTATATTCACGCATTAAGCATAGTCAGGTGTTCGAGAGATCCTAAAGATCTCTGACATTGATGAAGAGTTGTCGTTTTGTAAAATGTGCACATAAAATTCCAAGATAATTGAGGGGGAGGAAATGTACTGACATGAGGCCAACGAACCTCCTCACAAATTACTATTGTCTTGAGCCATCATCCCTTGTTGCATGGAAGCTTCTCTTTTACCAAACACATTTTTTGTGGTATTCAAATGTCATTTTGTATGATGAAACTCAATTGTTCCAAATTTTCTAATATGCAATATTATCCTCTACAAAATTGGGGACTTTATAGAGTTTTAGTTCTCTTTGATTTTAATCACTTGTTGGATGACTATCATGGCATCCTCGAAGAACAACAATCTATGTATTCTCCTTGCAATGACTAATTCAACCCAATACCATAGAGCCAAATATTTTGCTTGGTTATTTGTGGCATTACCCAAACACTAAGCACATTGAGTCTCAATTTGTTCATCGGGGTGATAGTAACCTATCGTGCTCCTCCCTCCCCACAACCACCCTCCAAAATTTTTCCTTAGCCTCATTTTGGAGCCTCCCTTCCAATCTTCACAGCAGCTTGCCTTGCTTTGTGAAGTTCACAAGCTTCAGTGTCTTTCTTGCACAAAGGAAGCCTATCAGTCACAACTTGATCCATTCCCCTCACATGCTATTCACCCTGACTTGGTCCACCTGCATGCTGAGTAGCTTCCCCTTGAAAATTTTTCATTTCTTGAGGGAAAATAGCCTTCCCTCCATAGATTGTGGAATCCTCTCTGGAAGTCTGCTAGGCTCTAGGATTGCGCAATCCTGCCTGCCAACACTACCATTAGGATTTGCGAAAATTTCCCCACCAAGGCTGCTCAACCCAAAATTTGCACAAATCTGGGTGTCAATCATCTGCTCTGCCCAAAAATTGCGAAAATCTCCTGGGCATCCGGCCCAGCTCCCAGCCATAATTGTACATTTTTCTCCAGCAGTCGAGCAGTCTCTTACATGTGCAGCTGAGTTGACCGGTTTCCTCTGGGACTGAGAAAAACAGATTTGAATGCATTGGCTACTTCTCCCAAGGCGGCATGCAAAGGCATCCCTTGTTTCAGAGATTTATGTTTAACAGCTGGAGGTTACATGCAAGGATTAATTCTGAAACCTCCCACCAAGTGTCGCTTCCCCTAGATTCATGGCATGCACGTCACAACCTCGATGTTATCAAAACTCATCAAACAGGTGCTGCAGATCTCATTCCTCACATCAACCTTGCAGTTCTGACATCCCACACCACTTCTAGGAGCATTTGGCACATTCAGCTCAATTATTTTGGGATAAGCCCGCTTCCTATGCCTTGTGCTGCATTTCTGTCACTTTTTGTGTTTTCTCTTGTGGGAGTATTATTTGCTTGATTTCTTTGAAATATTTTTGTCATTTACGTATATACTAGATTGTCCTAAATCTGTTTTAGTGTTTGTTGCTATCTCACTACTGTCGCATGCATGAAATTGTTTTGCATGGATGTTCGCCCAAATGATGAACTACCTCACCCACATGCATGTTAATCTGTTTGTTGAATCTTTCATTCATGTTTTTCATGTACTGTCAATCACTTCTTCTATCACTTAGTTTTTCCATGAATTTACTCTCTTAGTTGCTTTCAGTTTCCCGTCAGCAAGTTGAGCCAACCTTGGCCTAGACTCTACCTTCACCAAGGCTGCATTACACAATCTGGGAAGGAAGGCTCATCTTCCTTTCCATATTTATGCATTCTTGCCTAGCACTAGCCTCCAAGACTATTTTTCACATTTTTGGAGGACAGTGGCTGCTTGGCCCAAGAAATTGCACAAATTTGTCCCTAGGCCAGCAGTCCTTCCCAGCTGGAATTGCGCAATCCAAACAGTCAGTAGCCAGACTGGATTGTGCATTGTATAGTTCCAGCAGTCATCTAGTCTCCCAATAGCCCAGACTGTGCCTTGTGCAGTCTTGGCAGTCGATCTCCCGACCTCTCGGCCGAAATTGCGCAACCTTCATTATCATGCAGCCAAGTATGTTGCAAGTCATTTCTCATGTTCATTTTGGTTTTTGTCTGGCATATTTCTTGCCATGAGTGTTTCCATGTCTCCAGGTATCCCAGGTGTTCATCTGCCTCTCAACAGTATAGGTACTGTTATCACCCTAAGAAACTCTCCTAGGTTGTATCTCGGAGATGCTCGGGAATATTACAAACTCAACATGATGTTGGAAATGGATGAATGGAAGGAATGATGCTTGTTCAAGCCAGAAAACCACTCCTACTTTCCTTGACACCAGACATGTGTGAACACCCCCAAACTACAAGGCTTTATACCACCAATTACTCACAGTTTAGGGATTGGGTGAACATGGAGAATACTAACCACACCAGCAGATGCACAAGACCCTATGATGGTCAGCTGCAACCAGTAAAGAGGTTTGCAAATATGTTTCCTAATGCACAGATAGGATGACAACTCTCTATCACTAAGTAAACAAAAACCTCAATAACACATTCATTGATACAAACAAGGCTTTAACACGGAACTAGGATGACAGCTCCTCTAATGTTAAAAATCAAGAGTTCATGAAAAATGCATAACAGGCATAGCCTAGAATATAGTGGAGGTGAAAAGTGAGCAATTAACAACAAACAAAGCTTGTATTAGCAAAAAATGAAGACGAGACGCTGCAAGTATCAAAGCAGTTACAGTGTCAGGAATTTGAACCTTATATAAAAACAACAACCATCAACCCTGATTACATCTCTTTTCTGGGTATATATAGAGTTTCTTTACAAAGATGTTCTGCTATTCTAGGCGTGGAGGGGTCATAATTGACCACCAACCACTTTAACTCTATGATGGAGTCTCTGGTGCAATCTCCCTGCTTTAGTGGACGAATTTGATCTTCTCAGATGCTCTGTTGTCCTTCTTGAGCAGGTGGAGTGTCGTATGAAAGAAGTTCCATAACTGCTAAATGCATTGATCTGCTCGAGGCATGTTCTTTTTTCTTCTCAACCATTCTATTTCTTGAATGCGGTAGTTGAAGAGTAACTACACAGAGTACTGAACACTCACCACCTTCGTCCTTTTAGGAGTATGAAATGGCTATGGATGTGGACAGTATGGATGAATGAAGAAGGAAGATCGGCTGGCAGATCATGCAGATGGACGACGGATATGGCTCAGTGGGAGGTATCGGGAGAAACGAGAGTAGACAATTGTGATCCATTGGATCTCGGGCAGGTAAATCCAATGGCTATCGGGCGAAAGAGATGCATGGGGGGTTAATGCACAGGGAAAGCGGTTTCAGCGGCAAGCGGTATTTATCGCACCGCTTTTGGAGGGTGAGTGGTAATTGTACAAGGGTGAGCAATGCGAGTTATCGGGCGACACGTGGTGGATGAGATGGGAAAAAATTCACTTTGATCGCAAGTTAACACGCGGTCAGTTTCTGGGCGCAGGAGGAGCAAATGTCGTCCGATCGCAGCGGAGTTGATCGAACGGCGCGGGTTTCATTGCACAAGTTTCGTTTGATGTGATAGGGAAACAATAGGTTAGGGGTTTTATAAAAGCGCGCGGTTATATGGGTTTAAAGCTTATCGCCTAGGGGCTTGACAAAACAGGGGCTTATGCCGAGTTTTGGAGGAAAACAGAGATTGCGAGGGGGTCAAAAGAGTGTAAGGAGAATAAAGGAGAGGGAGAAACAGACTGCTGCAAGCTGCCTCTGAGTATACCACACAGCCAAGCTTGTATTTGGCCCTCCAAATGTCAAGACATGTAGCAGAGCTAACACTCGCTCCTTCTAGGGATGAGATCCTCCCTCTGAGGTCTCAAGAACCTGTAGATCAATGCCTTTCTAATGAAAACAAATTAGCAAAATTCCTAGTGTTCCATTGGGCATGGAGTCTAGTGAGTTTACACTAAAACTGATAAAACAACATATTTACAATTTTAAGGCCAAAGACCTTAAACAACATAAATTTTCAGAAAATGCCCATTAAATGGGCCATCAAAAACTGCATCTCCTCCCATACTTTGCAGTATGAAGGTATTGTTCCCTTGGATCTAAGAAATAATAAAAGGCCCTGTCCAGAAAGAATCAAACTTCTCATGGTTGCCTCTCTTCTCTTTCAGTGCATCCCACTTCAAAACCAAATCTTCAACCTAAAAATTATCTATTTTTGTCCTTCTGTCAAAAGCCTCCTTGATCTTCTTTTGATGTGCTACAGACTTTTCAACCAACTGTTCTCTTATTTGATGTACCTCTGCTAAATCAATGATCCTTTTTGCCATGTCTTCTTCCTCATTATGTTCTTGTTGCAGGAACCTTGCCATAGGGAGGGTTAACTGAATTAGGAATACTGCCTCTGCACTATATACCAGCCGGAATGGAGAATTCCCTGTGGATTTCTTAATGGTCACTCTGTTAGCCCATAGTGTGTATCTCAGCTTAGAATCCCAATTCTTTTTTTTGTCCTCCAACAACTTCTTAATTATCCTTATCAAACTCTTGTTGGAAGATTTTGCTAGACCATTACCTGAGGTAATATGATGTGGAATGAACTAGTTTAATACCCATTGAATTGCACATGTCCACCAATTCTTTTTCCCTGAAGGCTGCTGCATTATCCATGACTAATTTATGTGGACAACCAAATTTGGTAGATATTCTCTATCAAAAACTTCATGACCACATTATGATCAGCCTTTCTGGTAGGGGTTGCTTCAATCCACTCGTAAAGTAATCAATGGCTACTAGAATCCATCTGTGTTGGCCACTAGAATGTGGATTGATTTCTCCAATGAAATCCAAGCCCCACTGCTGAAAAGGGCCACTAGCATGTATAGGCTTTAGCGGCAGGGATTTCAACTATTGTTTCCCTTCAAATCTTTGGCACTTGTCACAAGATTTAACAAATGAAAACACATCAGAAAATAAGGTGGGCCAATAGTAACCAGCTCTGAGGATTTTGTGGGCTGTGGTTTTCCAGTAGTGGTGTCCTCCACACATGCTGGAATGAAACTACTGCATAACCTCTATTGATTGTTCTTTGTCCAGACACCTCAAAAGCATTCCAAATGGGTCCCTCCAGTAGAGCAGATTTTTATAAATGCAATATTTAGCTGCCCTGAGCTTAACAGTTCTGCCTTGGCTTGTGTTTAAGCCCGAAGGAACTCCTAGCTTCAACAAGAATTGAGCTATAGCATAGTACCAATCACAAGAAGCTAGATTTTTTGCCAACGACTGATTTTTTCCTGGTTCAGCTGTTACTTCTTCAGTTTTACCATTTTTTGCATATGTGCTTATGAGATTTATGTCCAATGTTCTGCAATTTTCTTCAGCCAATAGTTTGGCAAGGCCCTGACCTTTGACAAGCTTGGTGGGCTTCAGTTCTATATTAAACTCAATTAGTTTTGCAATCCACTTAGCCCTTCTTCCATCAGCATCGGGCTGTGTTAAGACATCTTTTTTTGAAGCAGAAGGCACATATGCAATTACCTTGGAATGCAAAATATAAACTCTTAAATCTTTCAAAGATTTGATAAGAGCATATGCCTGTTTCTTAATGATATCATACCTCAGTTTAGCATCCCTTAATGTTTTGCTAAAGAATGCCACTAGATGCTCTGAACCTTCTTCATCTACTTGCAATAAAACTGCTGCAAGGGTGTCTTCAGAGGCAAATGAAAATATATGGAATTCCTTGCTGTAATCTGGACTACTTAGAGTGGGAGCTTCCATAATGGCTTTCTTAATGGACTCAAACGATCTTCTTGCTACCTCAGTCCATTTGATCTTTGACCCCTTTCTCAACATGGAGGTAATATGCTTCACCAGTTCTGCAAAATTTGGGATACACCTCCTCACAAAATTAATTTTGCCCAAAAATGATTGTATATCCTTCTTTGATCTCAGGACAGACAAAGTCTGTATTACTTTTACTCTTTCTGGGTCAATCCGGACACGTGCAGCAGAAACAACATGTCCTAATAGCCTGCCTTCTTCTAAAGCAAACTGTGACTTTTTAGGATTGACTAAAATACCAAACCTTCTGAACTTTAGGAATACTTTCTTCAAATGTTGCAAGTGGTCTTGATTGCTACTCGAGTACCCTATTATATCATCAAGGTAGATAAGGACAAACTTATCCTTCTCTCCCAGGAATCCTATATCCATAGCTCTCTGAAAGGTGGCTCCAGCATTCATCAGCCTAAAAGGCATCTTGGAATACATAAAAGTGCCCCAAGGAGTGGTGAATGCAATCTTCTCTTGATCATCTGGATGTACAACAACCTGATTATACCCTGAAAATCCATCTAGAAAAGACATCACTTTAGCTCCTAAGAATTTTTGCAGTAAATGCTCCATCTTGGGTAGAGGATAATTGTCTTTCTTAGAGCATTTGTTTAAGTTTCTGAAATCAACACAGAGTCTGATTTCTCCACTTTTCTTCCTCACCACTACTAGGTTGGCTATCCACTTGGAATATCTGAGAGCGACTATGATTTTGGCAGTCAATAGCTTCTTGATTTCTTTTTCGATTAGAGGAAGGAGCAAGAGGTTTATTGGTCTCAACTTCTGCTTGAAAGGTATGGTGTCTTTCTCTAAAGGGATTTTATGTTGGATGATATTTTTGTCATATGTTTTTAGGTCACTATATTCCCAGGCAAAGACATCAACAAATTGCTTCATTAAATTGCACTACTCAGCACATCGGTCAGCAGAAAGATGAGTGGACAAATTTATATATCTTCGCTGACCTGGACTCGCTATATTATGCTTACAAACTGCAGTTTGGTCTTCTTTTTGGGAAGCCTTATAAGGCACATCATTCTGGTCAAACTGTCTTTCGAGAGGAATTAAACCCTTAGGTATATGATTGTTGGGCAATTGGACAATACTATCTTTACCAATTTTATTTCTAAGCTGGGATTGGGGATTTTCTTCCAAGGCTTCATTTTCTTGGTCAATTTGCATTTCAGAAAATTCATCAATGACTTGCAGGAACCTATTCACTTCATCAACATCTTCAAAAATTTTCCAATGCTGGACATTATCAAGAAAGAATGGTCTGTATTTCATTTGGACTTCATAAACAAGTCTGGGAGGCATGGGAGGGATGAACATGCTAGTAGACACAGCAAGGGAATTAGCAAGTTGATTTTTAGCTCTAGGGATGTATGAGATACAAAAACTATCGAAAGAATCTTTAAGTCTCCATAAATCATCTATGTATGCTTTCAGCCTTGGGTGCTTTGCTTGAAATGTTCTGTTTACTTGTTGAATGATAAGACCAACATCTCCAAACACCCTTATGCTTCTGATTCCTCTGTGTTTTTCTGCGTTAAGGCCTAATATCAGAGCCTCATATTCTACTATATTTTTGGTGACTTGGAAGGTTAACTTAAAAGACTACTATGTGCTTTCTTGTTTGGGACATATCAGCACCACCCCTGCTCCTGCAGTCTCACTGGAACATGATCCATCAAAGAAAATCTCCCAAACCTGACTTCCTTGCTCTTCCTCAACCTGAACTATTTGTTTCTTAAGTTGTATTGAGGCCTTCTGTGATTCTTCTATTTGGAGAATACATGCTCCAAAATCAGTGTCCACCGCATAAATAGGATGATTAGAGGGATTCTTCTCATCACTGATGATGTATGTCAGTTGTGCTTCTCTTTACAATCTTCTACTTTCTCCTCCAAAGACAGTGACAGTGGTATAAGATAAATAATTCTGTAATTTCCCACCTAGTCTCTCAATCCACCCTCTAGACAGTAGCATGCCAAACTTAGGAGGGACATCTGCTACCACAATGTCCATCACCATACTCTTCATGGGTAGCTGGGTTAGGGTAATGGCTAAATATTTGATCAATCCCAGAAATTTCACCTTTCTTGAATCAAAGGAGAATAGATCATGATATGGTCTGGTGATATCAAGGCATAACTCTTCTATGACAGCTTTCGGCATCAGATTGTGGCTAGCCCCAGTGTCTGGCAGGCAATTGTGGAGGATCTTGTCATGAATGGTCAAGGAGACATAAAAAGATGGAGAATTATCATCAGCAAGTTCAGTCATTGGGCTAAGCACAACTGCAGGTTTATCATCTTGCAAATTGACAGAGTTAGTGGAGGCTTGTGTGGCTTTCAGCTCAAAATCCTCAAGGATAGGCTTCCTAAACACTTCACTCTTTACAAGTTCTAACAGAGGTACATATATTTTCAGCTTCTGGACTTCTGATTCAAAGCTGAAAAGGGAAGGGGACTTGTCAGGACCTCTTACCTCGTGAGCTCGTGCTTTGAGGATGACTGGATCAGCTGTTGGTCTTTTCTGTCTGGTATTTTGTGACTCAATTTGGACAGTAGCCTTTTGGGCGGGATTCTCCTTGGCATTTTTTGCTTGTGACCTCAAATTGTATCTTTGTTGTTCACCAGTTTGCAGAACAACCTCTCTATCCCACTCTTGACTGGTTTGATCTTGTAGCAGTGATTCTTCATATGCAGCCAATGTAAAAAAGGCATCACTGCCTTTATCTTCCATGCAATGTGAATTTCATCCTCTTCTTCAAATTGTTCCTCCTCCATGACTACATTTTGAAAAGGAGCTTTAACTTTTTGTTCTTCATTTGGTCCTTTTCCCCTCTAAATGATTTGCAACTGTTCATTTGCTCTTCTGAATGGGTTTTAGTTTCTTGGAGCTAATGTGTTTTGAAATCTTGCCTTTCCCGAGTTATGCTCAACCTTCAACTTAGATATCTCAACAGCCAATGACTCTATCGTTGTAGTCATTTTGTCTAATTTAGGCTCTGAAGATGAAGCAGAGGAAGAAGAAGCCTCACTTCTCTGCCTCCTTTTGTCAGCATGACTTTTAAGCTTTTCTGCAGCCATAATATTAGATTCTACTTCTAGAGCTGCATCTTGCATATCAACTAGAGTGGAACATCTTCTTTCTCTCAATATCAGGCAGAAACTAAAGTCAGAAGCATTGACATAAGTAAGTTTGGTAGAGGTGGGGTTGGCTTTACTTCAGCTAATATCTTACTATACATACGATTGAATATTTTATTAAAATCAAGCAAAGATTCCCCATTTTCTCTCTTCAGGTTACCAAACTCAGTATGGTAATATAGCAAGTTTTTTTTTATCTCCCTAGTGCTTTAGGAACACATCATCTAGGGCCTCAATATCTGCTATAGACCTAGGTGCCAGTTCTTTGAACCATTTTCTAGCCTCTCCATCAAGGCTCTGGACAAAAACTCTCATCCACACATCATCTTCACTAATATCTAGGTTATCAGCATAACTGTAAAAAGATTCAAGGTGTTCTTCAACTGTTACCCCATCTGTACCAATGAAATTTGGCATATACTTCTGGTATTCTCCTGCACGCATGGCATTCAAAGGAACAAGTAGGACTAAGGGTCCATACCTAGCAGCTACGATTCTTTCCATCTTTGTAGGTGCTTGTTGGCCTGGCATGACTGGGGCAGGTGGAAGGATACTGGCAGATTGGATGGTGGGGAACAGTGGAGTAGATGATAGAGACAGGGGAATATGATGGACTGTATGGGAGACTTTCTTTGGACTGAGATCCAACAGGGAACTGAATGAATAAGGAGCTTTATGAAGCTTTGAAGGTGATTCTTCACTAGCAACACTAGGCTCTAATTCTTCAAACTGTGTATTCTCAACTATAACCTTCTCTTGCAGAGATACATAATATTTCTTAGGATTACTTAATCCTGATGCTCCTTTCTGTGATGTTTTCTTCTATTTGACAATCTTCTCAGGGTCGAGCACTGGGTCAGCTGGTGATTTCTGTGGATTTCTCCGGGTATGCCTCACAGACTGAGCCAGAATTGAAACGTGGAGTCGCCACTAGGTTGGTTCTCCAATAGAGTCGCCAGATAGATGATTAGAACCAAAAATGTGTCCAAACTTTGTCTATCATCAAAGCAGGAACTGTGTCGTTCTCCCAGGGAAGCTGAGCTTCAATCTCCTCTCCCCAGCAACGGTGCCAATCTATGTTATCACCCCAAGAAACTCTCCTAGGTTGTATCTCGGAGATGCTCGAGAACATTACAAACTCAACATGATGTTGGAAATGGATGAATGGAAGGAATGATGCTTGTTCAAGCTGGATAACCACTCCTACTTTGCTTGACTCCAGACATGCGTGAACACCCCCACACTACAAGGATTTAGGCCACCAATTACTCATAGTTTACGGATTGGGTGAACATGGAGAATACTAACCACACTAGTATATGCACAGGACCCTGTGATGGCCGGCTGCAACCAATAAAGAGGTCTGCAAATCTGTTTCCTAATGCATAGACAGGATGACATCTCTCCGTCACTAAGTAAACAAAAAGTTGAATAACGTATTCACTGATACAAACAAGACTTTAACACAGAGGTAGGATGATAGCTCCTCTAATGCTAAAAATCAAGAGTTCATGAAAAATGCATAACAGGCACAACCTAGAACAAAGTAGAGGTGAAAAGTGAGCAATTAACAGCAAACGAAGCTTGTATTAGCTGAAAATGAAGATGAGACGCTACAAGTATCAAAGCAGTTACAGTGTCTAGAAGTTGAACCTTACATCAAAACAACAACCATCAACCCTGATTACATCTCTTTTCTGGGTATATATAGAGTTTCTTTACAAAGATGTTCTGCTATTCTAAGCGTGGAGGGGTCATAATTGACCACCGGCCGCTTTAACTGTCTGATGGAGTCTCTGGTGTAATCTTCCTACTTCAGTGGATGAATTTGATCTTCTTGAATGCTCTGTTGTCCTTTTTGAGCAAGTGGAGTGTTGTATGGAAGAAGTTTCATAACTGATAAATGCGTTGATCTGCTCGAGGCACGTCCTTTTTCTTCTCGGCCATTCTTTTTCTTGAATCCAGTGGTTGAAGAGTAAATACACAGAGTACCGAACACTGGCCACCTTTTTCCTTTTAGGAGTATGAAATGGCAATGGACGTGGACAATATGGATGAATGAAGAAGGAAGATCTGACGTTAGATCGCGCAAATGGACGATGGATATGGCTTAGCAGGAGGTATCGGGAGAAATGGGAGCAGACAATCATGAGCCATTGGATCTCGAGCAGGTAGATCCAACAGCTATCGGGCGAAGGAGATGCATCGGGGGTTAACGCGTGGGGAAAGCGGTTTCGGTGACGGGCGGAATTTATCGCACCGCTTTTGGAGGGTGAGCGATAATCGTACAAGGGCGAGCGATGCGAGTTATCGAGCAATGCATGGCAGATGGGACGGGATGAAAACCGCTTTGATCATGAGTTAACGCGCGGTCGGTTTGCAGGCGTGGGAGGAGCTAATGTCGTCCGATCGTGACGGAGTTGATCGGAAGGCATGGGTTTGATTGCACAAGTTTCATTTGATGTGACAGGGAAACAGCAGGTTAGGGGTTTTGTAAAAGCGTGCGGTTATATGGGTTTAAAACTTATCGCCTAGGAGCTTGACAAAACAGGGGCTTATATCGAGTTTTGGAGGAAAACAGAGATGGCGAGGGGGCTAGAAGAGTGTAAGGAGAATAAAGGAGAGGGAGAAACAGACTGCTGGGAGCTGCCTCTGAGCATAACATATGGCCAAGCTTGTATTTGGCCCTCCAAATGTCAAGACATGTAGCAGAGCTAAAAGGTACAATGGTTTCCAGTAGAGCAGAGATGAAGACACCATTCAGATCACACTTGGGGATGCAATCGATCAAGTGTCCATGGACTTGCCTACCCACGAAGACATCAAGTTGTTCGTAGACAAGGACATCAAGATATGACAGCAGCAGGATCATAGTGAGAAACATCATGAACAACAATTGAAGATATCATATCAAATGCAACGAATGCAAGAGGAGGGTTGTTGACAACAAGGAGGTGAAATAAGGTTGCAAGCTCAAGCAGGTCCATTGATGATGAAACCAACTTTGGAGACTCCGGCTGTGAAGTGACAGTGTGACATGAAGATCGCGTGAAGGTAGAAGATGGAACAAAGAAGGAGTTGCATGTGCTAAAGCAGCAACTCAGGAAGAACATGAAGTTGCACATACAAACGAATGAGTTGCATCATGAACAAGAACAACAATGGGCACAAAATACACTCACGGATGAAATTGCGCCCGTACAAGTAAAGGATCCAACCCAACAACTGACACAGAGCAGACATGGTGAGAAATGTTATTGATCACATGCAAAGGATTCAACAACATGCATGTCGTTGAGCGTACACATGCAATCCAACACATTCAACACACTCACAAGGCGAAGACAAGAAGCAATTCCAACTGGGGCTGAACATGTATTTCGGCAAGTTGATGCGCATGACCTCCAGCACACACTTGAAGATCAACATGGACACTAGGCATCAGTGTGTTGTCGACTCAACCATACCCAAGAAGACCATGCACATGTTAGCAGACGAGATGGATGAAGGGGCTGAACCAATGCACTAGTTGCAATGGAGGCAAGAGTTTGCTTCAACAAGATGTCACAATGAGGTGCATGCACACCATCACAGACGATCAAGCTTGGCATCATCTCACCACCTTCACCATCACAAGCATGTCAAAGAGTTGGCCTCATCACAATGGACCAAGTGTCAGTGATGTCTTGCAAGGTTTTCTCAAGCCATGTTGACTCACATGAGTACATGTGCGTTGTAATGATGAGTGTCAAGTGTCAATGATTGGATGTAGCAGTGATAGAGTAGGTGAAGAGTTATGAGGGTAGTTGAACTGTCACAAAGGGGAATATCAAGGGTCACCCCACCCTTTACTATAAATATTCCCTCATAACTCATTATAGAGGCTTTTGGTCAGCTAAGCTTCTAATAAGATTATCTTGGAAAGAGCTTGGATAGTATTGTAACGTGCCTTGGCTTCTCCACTGCACGGAGCTAGTTCATCTCTTTGGAGGAGGAGGTGGATGTGGCTGTAATGTCCCACTGTTGGGATTAGAAGGTTTACATGGATGTATTGTATGATTGTGACTTACATTTTTTATATAATAAGAGCCAACACATTTTCATGCATATGTTGTTATTCTAGCTCGACTGCTCTGGTTTCCTTAATGATATATGTTGTTTAACCTACGTATGTGTATGAACTGATTTGTATGCAATTATATGAATCTTGTTGTTAATGTGTTGTATATGTTGTTAATGTTGTCACCGTCCGTGTCGACTGCTCTACCGAACATCAGACAGACCTTTCACATGAACCTTGCTGTAACAACTATTGCACTTGTCTCAGACTGATCCGTGAGTGTTGCACATGTTATCTTACCTTGTATGATGTGACTGCCGCAAACGAGTGGACTACTCCACTGGAAGTTGTGCATGTCCTTTTGTGTTGTGTGTTCCTAGCCGAGTTGGGACTGATCCCTTTCAACCTGGAACTCACCTTCACCCTCATCTCCCCTTTATGTGTTATAACCTCTCATACACCTTCTTTGACTCACAGCATCAGCCACACCCTTGCTACTGACAGAGTTATCTTACTTGCGTTTGTGCAACATCGCGGTCAGGGCATTACCTTATGACCCACTGCTGGAACTCCTACACCAAACGGTCTAAGGTCTAATTGAGACTTCTTACCGGGAAGATCCCCTTGACATGTTGGTTGGTCCAACACTGTCAACAGTAAGCTTTTAATTAAAACTAACCAAATACATATATTAGTTGTTATTTTTATTATATCCAACATTATTTTTTTTTTATTTAGAGTATATTTTATTTTTATTTAGAAAAGAAAATGTGTCAACTCAACATTGAGAATAAACAAAATCACACATCATCTTCATATTAGGTTGTAAAATATACCTTTCAAGGTAATCAAAACTATAAATTTGTCATGTATATATCATATATGTCCATCAAAATTAAATATTAATTTAAATGATACTTCTACTATAATGATTTTCTGATTTGAAAAAATATTCCTTTGTGTCGGGCTTAATTACATGCTCTGTGTGCTAAAAAGATGTTACGGCTTAATTTCAAACTCCATGTGCTAAAATATGTTACAATAACATAAATTATAGAGTACAAATTTCCGATGTGAAATAGTTCATTTAAAACATATTCAACTTTATTTGCTCTATGGGAAGAGAAATCAATAAACCTTATCTATATTTTCTAAAATTTTGTAAGTTTAATATTTTCAACTTCTTATTATTTTATAAGCAATAT
>APFE030504116.1:7984-47893 GCA_000404065.3 Pinus taeda
TTTTCCATGTTTCATGTTTAAAGAAGGTTATAGGCAACAAGCTCCCAGTTCAAACAATATTGCCAGAACTTGACGAGGAAGGAAAAATTATATTGGAACCGGAAGCAGTTACAGAAACAAGAACTTGACAACTACGAAATCAATCAATTTCAGAGTATCTCATCAAGTGGAAGAACTTATCCATTGAAGACTCCACATGGGAGGATGAGAATTTTATGCAAAAGCATCCATAACTACTCAAGCGTTGAGAACAACATTTATTTGAAGAAAAGGGGCATGTTAGGTCCCTATAATACTAATGATTACTATTGTAGTTGTATCCCTTATTAATATTGTTGTGCCCCTATTGTCCCCATATTATTATTATTGTGCCCCATAGAATCCCTCTATTGTTATTTTTGTGTTTTTATATTATTATTGTCAGGTCCACTAGGTTATATTGTGGCTCTTTAAACTCCTATATATAGAAAAGAGGTTTTGTCATTTGAATCATCAAAGAATCATTCATTTGTGTAATGTAAAGGAAGTTGCCCCCTCGAAGAGGCTGAATTCTAAGGCGTTGATCTATCTTTTCTATGTTTTTGTGAGCTGGTTTCATAACATTCTAACAGCCTTAAAAAGTGCTCCACAGATACCTTCAATAAACTGCTATAAAGATCCCTCCCAAAACTGCCTTTTAAGTTTGAGAAACACTGCTTCAATATGGTGTCAAGGTTTGCTCCTTAGTTATGCAGAAAATGGTTCCAAGGTGAGACTAATCACAGGTATCTCCCACAGCTTGCTACACTAGTAACAGACTTCTGCAATTGAAGATTGAGATCCTTTAAGTGACTGTCTCACTAATTCAAGTCATCGCCCACTAGACTGTCCAAAAAAGTGCCTATGCAATCTAAGTTCTGAAGGTCACAGTCCACCATTGTAAAAGGAATTAACCCAAACAATAGATCTTCAAGTTTTTCTCGGCTTCCCGTAGTTTTTATCTGAATTTTTGTGTCTTTCACCGAAATTTCTTGCATAAAATGAGTGTTAAGACTTGTTGATCCGTTAATGAAAAAGGTATTATAGACCATGTGTGAATTCGCTTATGTAACTTAGTGCAACAGATCGAAAAGATTGCGAATAACATAAACACATGAACAATTTGAAAACACATTTAAACACATCAACACAGCCAAATTTAATAAAGGAATTCACCAGACTTTCTGGCTACATCTCCTAGTCCTTTCGCTTCCAACACTGACCTCTTTATTTTGCCTTCAAAATGTTGTTACAGGTATGAGCTTGAAAACAGAGTCTCAAATCAAAAAATGGACATCGCCACTGTATCCCAATCGAAATTTCGAGTCAAACGAGTATAAACTCAACCATATTTGGCCACAATGACCTCTAGACCCCCTAGAAAGTCAAAAACCACCTTTGTACTTTCGAAAACCGCTTTTCTGCAGTGCAAAACCACCTCTGCAATACAAAAACCGCCTCTGGAAAACCGCGTGCTCCTTGGGCGGATGTACCCGCAACGAAATGTTACAAAGGTTTTAGAACAGCTTGTTAACAAGTCCGTTCGTATGGCATAGTGGCCATGGTCTTGGTGTGAAGGTGCATATATATTGGGAGGTTGGCGGGTCGAAACCCCTGCGCGACGCTCCAACGTTTTACATGGCAAATATATGGTGATATATATTGTGTTATATATCGTAATATACGTTACGATATGTTATATGATATGTGGCTTCATATGGTGGACACATATACTCAGATTGTGGTGCGGTGGCCAATGGTTACAATCTAACACTTAATGTTAAGGGACCGGTGGTCGTGGGTTGACCCCTGACCGTTCGACACTTTTCCGGCAATGCAAACCTAACCACAATAAATACCTCATTTGTGCCATTATGAACAAGCAATAACATAGCTCATCTGGTGAGCAGAATCAGGCGATGTCTTAGCCTTTCTGGGAGGTCAGGGGTTCGATCCTCCCTGACCCCCAAAATTTTGGGATTCATGCCAACATTGGGCAAATCCTAGCTGCCACGTGTCAACACCGGATTGGCCCGTATCAACCAATCAAATTATGACACGTCATCAACCTCTGCGAACATCATCTTGGACATATGGTGCATTCGCGGGACGACACGTGTCCTGCTGACATCACCCTGTGTTGACCGTTAACTTTGACTTTTCCTCTTTTTGCCCTAGTTTGCCATGAAACTTTGACTGGCCTTAACTTCCTGATCCGAACTCGGATTTACATGTCGTTCGCACCGTTGGAATTGTCTCGACAAGCACTTCAACTTGATCCCACTTTCATCTGCATATTATGATCTGGAGGCAACACTGGATCCATTTTGGATCACTTGTATTAATAGTGATTTTGTCTTCCAAAAGAAGGGACACGTCCCTTTATTGAGAGGCCGACTCGCATGAGTGAGTGTAGGTTGGCTTGCAATAAAATATATATTTCTCAACTTAAAAAATCATTTTCTCAACAACCACTGAGAGTTTCGTGGTAAGGGCGGGCTTCAATATGGTGTTAAGGTCTGTGCTTTAGTTATGCAGAAAATGGTTCCAAGGTGAGGCTAATCACAGGGGACTCCCACAACTTGTTGCACTAGTAACAGACTTCTGCAATTGAAGATCGAGATCCTTTAAGTGACTGTCTCACTAATTCGAGTCACTGCCCACTAGACTATCCAAAAAATTGCCTATGCAATCCGAGTTCTAAAGGTCACAGTCCACCACTGTAAAAGGAATTAACCCAAATAATAAATCTTCAAGTTTTCCTTGGCTTCCTGTAGTTTCTATCTGAATTTTTGTGTCTTTCACCGAAATTTCTTGCATGAAATGAGTGATAAGACTTGTTGATCCGTTAATGAAAAAGGTATTACAGACTACTGTGAATTCGCTTATGTAACTTAGCGCAACAGATCGAAAATATTGCTTATAACATAAACGCATGAACAATTTGAAAACACATTTAAACACATCAACACAGCCAAATTTAATAGAGTTCACCAGACTTTCTGGCTACGTCTCCTGGTCCCTTCACTTCCAGTGCTGACCTCTTTATTTTGCCTTCAAAATGTTGTTACAGGTATGAGCTCGAAAACAAAGTCTCAAATCAGAAAATGTGGACATCACGACCGCATCCAACTCGAAATTTCAAGTCAAACGAGTATAAACTCAACCATATTTGGCCACAGTGACCTCCAGACCCCCTGGAAAGTCAAAAACCACCTCTGTACTTTCGAAAACCGCTTTTTTGCGACGCAAAACCACCTCTGTGATACAAAAACCGCCCCTGGAAAACCGCACACTCCTTGGGCGGATGTACCTGCAATGAAATGTTACAAAGGTTTTGGAACGGCTCGTTAACAAGTCCGTTCATATGGCGTAGTGGTCATGGTCTTGGTGTGAAGGCGCATATATATTGGGAGGTCGGCGGGTCGAAACCCCCGCCCAACACTCCGACGTTTTACATGGCAAATATATGGTGATATATATCATGTTATATATGGTAATATATGTTACAATATGTTATATGATATGTGGCTTCATATGATGGACACATATATGGTATATCTTGAATTCTGGTGCGGTGGCTGACAATTACGATATAAAACTTAATGTTAAGGGACCGGTGGTCGTGGGGTTGACCCCGACCGCCCTGCCCTTTTCCAACAGTTCAAACCTAACCACAATAAATACCTTATCCGTGCCATTATGAACAAGCAATAACATAGCTCATCTAGTGAGCGAAATCCGGCGATGTCGTAGCCTTTCAGGAGGTCAGGGGTTCGATCCTCCCTAACCCCCAAAATTTTGGGATTCATGCCAACATTGGGCAAATTCAAGTTGCCACGTGTCAGCATCGGATTGGCCCATATCAACCAATCAAATTAAGAAACGTCATCAACCTCTACTGACATCATCTTGGACATATGGCGCATACTCGAGACATCACCCTGTGTTGACCGTTGACTTTGATTGTTTGATTTTGACTTTTCCTCTTTTTGCCCTAGCTTTCCTTGAAATTTTGACTGGCCTTAACTTCTTCATCTGAACTCGGATTTACGCACGTTGGAATTGTCTCGACGAGCACTTCAACTTGATCCAACTTTCATTTGCAATTGAAGACTATGATCTGGAGGAAAAACTGAATCCATTTTGGATCACTTATATTAATAGCGATTTCATCTTCCAAATGAAGGGACACGTCCCTTGACTGAGAGACCGACTGGGAGTTTCGTGGCAAGTAAGGGCTTTTTAGAAAGAGGAAAAAATCCTCTTTAAGATGGTCTAGGTCCCATTGAGAAAAGATGCCTCTAAGGTGGCAAAAATATTTTGTCTTTGTGAATGTCTTTAAATTTTATACATAAAAAGTTTGGGACAGCATGAGGAATGTTTGGGATAGTATGGCTTCTCCATTGCTTGGCTTTTTCATCATCATAGGATCATGTAGGACATCCATGTCATCATGATATTATCCAGCAATGAGTGTATCATCTCGTGTCATAATATAATGGTGCAGTGATATGTCATAGGCAGCATCATTAGGAAAGTTCCAAGGTAGTCTTCCAACCATCAAATGAGATCTTCCACGTCATCATCTATCCTTCCAACCATGTTATCAAGACCTCATCAAGTGCCATCATCAAGTGTGGCCATTCATCAAGTGTAGTCCTCCATATATCATCAACGGTTAAGGTCTAGATATCAAATAAGACACGATTGGCATTTGGCACTTGGCACTTCTTAAGACTTCCGCATTAGTGACTTGACATATTAATTGATAGCTTAATATATTAATTGATGGCACTCTTGTCAAACAAGAGTCATGACATCATCATCTGGAACTGGGGTGCCCCAGTACTCCCCCTATCAAACTACTTCTTTTCATCATATTTTCTTCATCAATAGCAGTTCTTTATAAGTATGTTACTCCCCCTATCATGGTGCTCTTTCATTTGGCAATATGGTCCAAGTTGCACTTCTTCATGGATGATCCAACTCCCCCTGACTACATAAACTCATCTACCTCAAGAAAGATTACTTTCTTAGTGACAAAAAAGAAGAGATCCTCAACAATAGTCCACCAGATGAGGAAGGGATCATATTCTTCAATGGAGTTTCTCCCAAGAGATGACCTATCAAAGGATGATTTTCCATGCATGACTCATCAAGGATTTCATAGGGCCCATTTACGGATAGCTTCTCCAAGAATGCTCAAGAATCACAAACTCCCCCTAACTGTATGCATGGTCTCCTTTTTGGCAAAGTCTCACCATCAAATACTTGGAATATGAAGGATGACATCATCAAATCAACATGTATTGTTAGCTAGAGTGATCAAGAGACTTCTGGATCCAATTTGCTTCCTTCTCCATACTTGTGTAAGTTTCTTCTCTGGCTTGGTTGACATAGTTTTAGCTTGTTTAGAGACCCAAGTCAAGTTACAGTGATGTGCCATATGTCCAATGTTATGGCAATTGAAGCACTCCATCTTGTTCATGAATAATAAATCATGGCTTCTTCTTGCAAAATTGCTTCTAGGAGATCGACTGGGACCATTATATTTGTCTTTGTGATATGCCCTACAATCTTTTGCCATGTGCCCAAAGTTTGTACAAGAATAACAATAACCAAGAAATATACTATGATACATGGGAGATGAAGATTTCCTTGATGTACTTCTAAAGTCTTTTTGCCTTGGGATTCTTTGATGATATTCTTTACCTTTTGTATTCTTGACACCATCTGCAAATCTCCTTGGAATAGGATTTCTTCCATTGTTGTCTTGACCCTTCTCCTTGCATTTGCTGGAACTGGGAGCATCAACATTTCTTCCTGGATTCCTCACATCCTTGCCATTTGAAGCATTATCATTTTTGCTTGAGGATTCACCTGCATAGCCAAGACCTAATATATCAAGGGGAGATCTTTGACGACAAAGGATGTCATCTAGGGTTTGAGAACTTTTCAAGTTCTTATTTAGCAAGTTAACTTCCTTTTTAGGAAAGACAAATTATTCCTTCATTTTCTTGCATTCTTCATCCTTCTTTGATAAAATGATCACCATTTCTTCCTTCATCTTGGTTGCTTCACATGATTGGGCCTTAAGAGAAGTGATTTCTGATCTTAACTTGGTGATGTCATCATCCTTTTCTTCTAGTTGGCATATCATGGTGTTTCTCTCCTTTTCTTCTTCATCAACTTGTCCTTCTATGAATGCCTAACATTTGTTATGTTGTGAACACTTTGAGTCAATACATAGTAGAGTCAAGGCAAGTGCATTGGATCATAGCAAAGCATGCGCTGAGATACTTGCAGGGCACAATTGAATATGGTTTGAGGTACCTTCATGGAGATGGGGTGAAGTTGCAAGGCTATTCAAATTTCAGATTCAGAATGAGCAAGGAATGAAATAGATCAAAAGAGCGCCTTTGGTTGTTGTTTGAGCATGGGTCTGCAGTGATTTACTGGTTCAGCAAGAAGCAAACTTCAATAGCACTTAGTTTGGCAGAAGCTAAGTATATCGCAGCCAATTTGGCTAGTTGTGACACAGTTTGGCTTCACAAGCTACTTACAAGAATGTTTGATCAAGAGCTGGAGCCTACATTGATTCACTATGACAACCAAAGTTGCATGAAACTCTCAAAGAATCTAGTATTCCTGACAAGTCGAAACACATAAAGATTAGATACCAATTTATCAGAGACGGAGTCCTGAAGGGAGCAATTAAGCTCCAATATATTCCGATAAATGAGCACGTTGCAAACATACTCACCAAACCTTTGGTGAAAGGAAAATGTCTTCATTCGAGATAAGCTTGGAGCGGTGGAGAATACCTCCCTTGCTAAGAGGGAGTGTTGATAATTGTAGCTCTAACAAGTATTTCTGCACAAGTAAAGTGTCCAAGTTGCAATAATCACCATTAAATGACTGCTAGAATTAGGAGTTCACTTTATTATTTAATTGATAAAGTGAACACCTTTCTATAAAGTGAGTTTAATTTAATAAACTGCCTAAGTTTGGCTACTAGTGATTCAAGTGAATTTTGAACCATGGATCTCAACTCAAGATTAAATTTAATCTTCACTATTGAGATTAGGAATCTGGCCCAACTCAAAATTATAAAAATAAGCCAATTGAAATAGAGGACACCTTAATTATTTTCTCAAGAAGGATTTTGTGAGACATTAATTTGCAGGCAGTATAGACCATACAATACAGCATAGAGGTGATCTGGGCAGATTTCTGAGAGCTGAAAATTTTGGGTTTGTTGGTTTTCGTTTGTAATTTTTTCTCAAGCCATTTTCCCAATATGGGAGCTCTTTGTAAGTTCAAAAGTTATTTGAATGATGAACTAATGTTGAAGAGCAGAAAAACTGTGCATGCACAAGGTTTGTTTTTTTTTCTTTTCTTGCTCTTTGAAAGTTTTTTTATGCCGCTTTACTTGGTTAAAGAATTCCAATAGTGTAAATTTAGATCTAATCTATTTGCCTAGGCACTGGTTCTCAAAGCTCAACAAGGCCTTAAGATTGCAGCACATCTACTTTTATGAAAGCTGATTTTGAAAGGCAAAGCAAAATTAATAGCACATGAGGTTATGAACCTTGAGAGTGAGAGAGCTGAGCATTTGCCTGCTCTGTTTCAAGAAATAAGAGAATTAATAAATGTACTTGTCATTTTCAAGAATCTTCATGTTAAATGAATGCTAATAGGGTTGCAGACAACCTTGAAATAAGGGTGCAAATGGAACTTAAGTGGTACATTGTGTGTGGCCACAACATTTGTCATGAAACATCAAACAAAAATATTAAACCTTATTAATAATGATAAGGAGTCATCAGCGAAAGATAATGCACTCAATAAACAAATTGAGATGACAACCTAAGGAGACCAACTGAAGAAACAAAAGTTCCATAATTTTGTAAATATCAATCAGATTTTGAAGAATGGCATTTACGGTTATCACCCCCTTTTAGGCATGACCATTCTAGAGGAAAAATTATGATAGTCACTCTTGACATTGTAAAACTTCTGAAAATCAAATTACCAAAAAAAAGTCTATCAATGCTGTACCTGGTGACCATATAAATATTTCACTTAACAACGAAAAAGAGAGTTACATGGATTCTTCTATCCCATCTTTACCTGAAACCATGTTCCAACGAACTTCTCCTCTACATGTAGCACTGCCACATCACTGTTCACTTTGTTTAGAAGTTTTGACCCTCATTTTAAACATCCACTCGTTTGTCTGCACCCACAGCTATCTGCTCCCATGCGAAACTCTGAATGTCACAAGACACTTCATGGCTTTGAAAAAAAATTGAATATGCACTTTCACAGAGATTGAGTCTGCCGGTGTATGATCGTAATTAAAATTCCACGGCACCTTTTAACTAGCAGAATGAGCAATATTTTATGTCAGTAACATGCATTCTAAAAACAGTTGTGTCAGGACAGATGACCTGTTTTAGCATTAAAACTTAAGATTTTAGCCCTTCTAACCAAAAGAGGAGGGCATAACACATGATCCTACTCAATCCATGTATTGAATTAGCAACTAATTAACGATCCTTAATGTTCGCTAAAGACCAAAATGGATGCTCTTTACAGCAGTTTCGCATCCAAATATAATGTATAAAGGGCCCTTGCAGATAATACCCAAAGAATTCAGGTAAAGCTGAACTACCCACATAAAATACATGCACGGTTGATCATGTACATTCGGGCCTAAAATAATAAATTTGTCGCCAAAAGTTATATCAGATCATAGACCACAGATAATGCTGTTACAGTTGGAGAACAGCATACTGCCTCCATAAATCAGCCACAGTGACCCATAAGGTCAGCCATTAAAATTATTGTGATTCAGAACATAATGGTCTGCAGCAATAATTAAACTAGAGAAGTCCCAGAAACTTATCATTCAAGTGCTCCCTTTCCAAGTTTACATGGTAATAATCCTTGAAAGGACCCATAATCTTTCTCTTCAAGAGATTCTTAAAAGTGATCTGTAGGAATACCAGAGTCGTCATTTTCCTCTGTGAACCTTTCATAGAACTTAATCACCTTAGGGTGTGCCTTGATTTTCCATGGATTGAAACCAGTGAGTTGAAGCCCTTCGAGGCTCCTTACACGAGAAAGGGCCACATAAACCATGCCATACTCAAATGCCTTTGACAGATCAGTTTGAACTCTATCCAATGTCATACCTTGGCATTTATGCACACTAAGTGCCCATGCTAGGAGAAGTGGAACCTGCCTCCTACTAGCTACCACTGCTTTCCCTTCGTGCACCTCCCACTCAACAGGTCTTAAAACCTGTGCTGTTTCAAGGCAATGAAAGCGCACAACTGGCCAAAGACCTTTTGGACTGACATCCCGTGATTCCCTCATCTCACTGCAGGTAAACCCCATAACCACACCCCTGGCACCATTCACAAGCCCTACTTCTACATCTAAATTCCAAATAAGAACCACTTGGGCACCTTCACAAAGATAGAGCTCCTTGGGAGCCACTGCATTATCTAGCAAATGCTTTTGGTCTCCTGTATCCCTGGCTGTAAATGGGATAATTTCTTTGTTCAATGCCATTAGCTCCAAGTCATTCTCTCGTCTTACATCAACTTTTGTGGGAAAAAGTCTTGTTGGGGCTATACCATGGCTCCAACTTAATGGCGCTGTGCAGTTACTTAGACTCACTTTGGTATTATTGCTGCACCTACCGCGGCGAATCTCATTCAGCATACCTATAAACTCCCTGTCTGATTGTCTAAACACTTCAGTCAATTCTATTTGCATGTCAAAGCACTTATTCCAGCACCTAGCTTCAAACGCAAATTGTTTCCTCGGATTTGGAGGTTTCACAGGTGGAAGCTGAAAGAAATCCCCGGTGACAACCAGCTGCAATCCACCAAATACTCGTTTTCTCCTCCTTATATCCCTGGCTATATAATCTAGCTTGTCAAAAAGCTCGCCACCGATCATACTTATCTCATCAATTATTAGAGCCCTTGCAGATGTCCACCTTTGGAAGGCCTCTGAATTTACCCTGCAACTAATTATGGATGCTAAAACATGTGCAGGTTTATTCCCTAATCCGATCCCAGCAAAAGAATGTAACGTTCTACCATTTAGAGCACATGCAGCAATCCCAGTTGATGCAGTAACAAATACAGAATGGGGTTCATACAGTTCAAAAAGCACTCTTTTAGCAAATTCAAGCAAGTAACTCTTACCGGTACCCGCTGATCCTGTCACAAATACAGACTTCCCCTGGGAGATCGCTTCCAGTACTCTCCACTGCTGATCAGAAATTGTTGGAGGCTTCCATGTCGATGTTTCGAAAAATCTCCCATCAAAATCATCATCATCCGACCATGAATCATTGTTCATCCCTCCAGATTGGGTGTCTTTGCTGCCAGTTTCCCATAAACGCATCAAGTCTTCTTCATTGCTATGACCCAAAAAATTCTGAAGTGCATCCTCCAAGTTGTAGGGTGTCACAGATGGCTCAAGGCTATCATGGTTCCCATTTTCAGAATTATTTCGGATGCCCTCCAAACCATCAAAATCATCAGCATTTGACCATGAACCATTGTTCATCCCTTCAAATTGGGTGTCTCTACTGCCAGTTTCCCAGAGACGTATCAGGTCTTCTTCATTGCTATGACCCAAAAAATTCTGAAGTGCATCCTCCAAGTTGTAGGGCGTCACAGATGATTCAAGGTTATCACGGTTCCCATTTTCAGAATTATTTCCGATGACCTCCAAATTATAGGGCACCCGAGATAATACAGAGGAATACCTATTTTCAGCTTGATTATGCAGAGAATATGTGCCTTTGCTATCTGCGGGAACGCCACCCTTCACCGGTTCCCAATATGAGCCGTTGCTATCTTCGGGAACCTGATACTCCACAGATGCCCAATCCGACCCACTACCCTCTGCAGAAAACTGAGCCTCCACATGTGCCCAAATTTCTTCATTAAAGAGGTCATTTGGCATATGAGTTAGCTCTGCATCGTTCAGCTCCTGGTCATTACATCCTTCTCCACTGGAGCTGAAAAGCCTTCTCCGTGGCCTGACACTGTGATGTAGATCCCGCACTCTGTCGGGTTGAGGACTAGGAGGGCTGAAGAATTGAGATGTGCTACCAAAACTGACTGATTCAGTGTTAGTGGAGTTGGACTCGGCCATTTTCTGAACGTTTGTTTGAGCGCTCTTCTCACTGAATCTGTAATCAAAGAAGCATGTAAGAGAATGTAAACTGACAGAGCATTTTTTCTATAATATGAAATAAAGCCACCCTGAATTTTCTGCATACCTCTGTACTTTCCAATAACCCAACTGACTAAAATCACAGAACTTAAGAATACGTTTCACAGAAGATAGAATATTAGAGTGTTGAATGGCTATATATCATGGGATTAGCCATGTTAGAAATTATGAAAATGTACATGGCGCGTAGTGTTAACCTGTGTTTACATGCTATTCGCTTCAATAGCATTAAAAGTTATCCAATATGGGCAACATGGGCTCTAAGTCGTCGATCCAGCGGCTCTAAGCCCAATATTCATAGCATCCAATGATGCACAACCGTGGATCCAATGGCACAAAGCCGAATATGCATAGCATCGAACAATGCACACCCAGTATACCCAGTATGTATAACATTTAATGCAACATCCCTGATACTTTATCTTCGGGAGCCGACGAAGTGCTTACTCACCAGCAAATATTCCCAAGTAAAAAAATTGACATGTTTTAATGATGTACTAGATTTTTTTAATGTATGGAATAAGGTACCGTCTTTTTACACTGACGGCGTACATGTTTTATCTTTTTCCCTCCTTTTTTTTAATAATTTCATGGAAATTCGATTTATTTTTTTAAAATATTGAAAATTATTTATTATTAAAAATATGAATAAAAAATATTTTTAAATAAAATATGATATATATAATGTTATTTTATTTAAAAATTACTATATTTATATAAATTTATTTTATTTTATTTTTTATAAAGATAAAGTATATTATAAAAATGATCATATTTTCTGATTGAGATTGTTTTATTTAATTAGAAAAAACTACTTTATTTATCTTTCCCTCGCAAGTTAGGTTATGAAAATGATTTTATAGCTTTCAAAAATGGATTCTCTCAAAAGTTATGATATGAAAATTATTTTATTATGTTCAAAAGATAGATGGCTGAAAATAATGTATGTTGGTTTATAATGGAGGAATTTATGAATAAAAAATATGATTTTATTTATTTAAAAGAAAGTATAATATGAAAAAGATTTTATTTTGTTTAAAAAATGGATTGTAGATACTTATTTATGTTTATGGGTAAAATAAATGAATTTGTTAGTAAGTAAATTGGAGGGGAAAATAAAAATAAAATAAAAAATATTTATAATCATACTTGGTCAAATAGTTTTTTTGTTTTGTTTTTGTAATTATCCCTTGTATCTATAGAATGAAGGCATTAAGGTGGCAGGCTATAGAGATAACAATATGCCTAAATCTTTATGTTCCATCATGATTTGATAGAGTTATGGCCTAGTAAAATGATATTAAACTAGAATATAGTTTATCTAATGCAAGGGGAAGATATGTAATGAATGAAGTAGTATATCCTTTAAGGGTTTAATAAGAGGAAAAAGAGAGAAAGAATACTCATGGTTGGTCAATTTTATGGAAATGCACGTGTAAGCACATTTGAAATGTTATATCTTGAGTGTATATATGGAAATTTACATGTGTAGGTACATTTGAAATGTTATATTTTAAGTGTACATGTTAATTTTATGAAAATACATGTGTATATAGGTTTGAAATGTTATATCTTGAATCTACATGTTATCCATATTCAAAGACAGCGGACACATGAAGTTAAAATATTTAAAGAGTGTTAAAATATAGATTTATGAGATAAAAATTAAGAGATAATCATTGTAAAAATGAAAGGCTCATTAGGAATAAATATTGAAATTCGATTTTATTTTGTTTTAAAAATATTTGAAATTTTATTTATTATTAAAAATGTGGAATAAACATATTTTTTTTAAATAAATATGATATATTATAAAATTTTATTATTTATATAAAAACTATTATATTTATATAAGTTATTTTTTAATTTTAATTTTTTATAAATACAAAATATATTATAAAATGATTGTATGAAGATAGATGGTTGAAAAGGTGGATTGAGATTGGTATATAAAGGAAAAAAAAAATGTTTGTAAATAAATTTGGATTTTATTTTGTTTAAAAGAAAGTATAATATGAAAATGATTTTATTGTGTTTAAAAGATGGATTTTCTCAAAAGTTATGATATGAAAATGATTTTATTGTGTTTAAAAGATAGATGGTTGAAAATCATTTATGCTGAATTGAGGCTTCTGTGATCCATATCAAATTTTGGCGTAAATCACATGAAATTTCATTTATCTACGTGTTTCTAACCAACCAGTGTGGTTCATTGTCAGGACAAGTTGAAGAACCAGATCTAGCTTAGCATATTAAATAGTCAAAGCAGAACATCCAACGGCTATATTTGTGGACCAAGCAACCACTAAATTTAGTTGGACAGGATTAAGGGCATGACCTATATTTTAATAATTAAGGTAATTCAAATAAATATCAAATTGTTAGTTAGTTATAATCTTATTAAAAACGAGGTTAATGGGACTAAACAAATATAAAATTAATTTAAATTAAAAGTTAGTTAAGAAGTTAGAGTAATGAATATAACATAAAATAAATTAATTAATTTAGATTAATAGATGGCTATTAAATATACATAGTTAGTTATATATATAAGTTCTTTAAGTAAAAGGACTTCCTTTTATAAAAATATTATAAATCAAATATCATAAAATAAATTTAAAATTGATAGTTAGTTAAAAAGTTTTATTAAAAGAGTAATAAATTACAAAGTTAGTTATATATAAAGGGACTATTGAAATAAAATCATTATAAAATAAAATCATCTTCAAATTAGTAGATATTATAGAAAATTATTGGGGGTTAGAAATTTTTATTTTTTTTAGGGTTAAACTATCAAATTATCCTAGACTGATTACAAGGTATAAAATTATTATGTAGTGAGTGAAGTAGTATATCCTTTAAGGGTTTTAATAAGAGGAAAAAGATAGAAATAATACTCATGGCTTGCTAATTTTATGGAAATACAAGTGTACGCAGGTTTGAAATGTTATATTTTGAGTGTATATATGGAAATTTACATGTGTAGGTACGTTTGAAATGTTATATTTTAAATGTACATGTTAATTTTATGAAAATACATGTGTAGGTATGTTTGAAATGTTATATTTTAAGTGTACATGTTAATTTTATGAAAATACATGTGCAAGTAGGTTTGAAATATTATATCTTGAGTGCACATGTTATCCATCTTCAAGGACAGATGACACATGAAGTTAAAATATTTAAAAGAGCGTTAAGATATAGAGCTATGAGATAAAAATTAAGGGTTAATCATTGTAAAAATGAAAGAGTCATTAGGAATAAATATTGAAATTCGATTTTATTTTGTTTTAAAATTATTGAAAATATATTTATTATTAAAAATAGGAACAGGTTATTATAGCAAAAGAATGAGCTGACTTGACAGCTCCTCCAGCATTGGCGACCCCACCCCACCCTCCTCCTCCTCTCGTCACCCGACGACCCCACCAAACATCGCCTCTCCGGAGCCCCTCCTCCTCTGCCACCTTCCTCCCCTTCCCACACCCTCTGCCAACCTCCCCTGCCCACGAGCCCCCCCATCCCATCACCCCTCCTCCCCTACATTAACTTGAGGTTCAAATTCAAATCGTCATTCCTTCACACATCCACTCACTCCAGCATTCCCCATTTCACCATTCTGACATTTCACCATTGCAATTCGGAGCTTGGCAAGCTTGCATTGCACTCAGGAAGCAGCGCCCACTCACTCAACAACATCACCCACTCACTCCGACAATTCAGGCAATTCGGCAAGCTCCATCTCCAACAACACTATAAGTATCAAAAGACTCTACAATTTTTCGGAAGGCCAATTCATACCTCTAATGCTATGAAGGGAGGCATCGTTTGGTTTGATTTATATTTAAATTTTTATGAAGACATTAAATGAAAGTTACTTAATTTTGAATCTCATGTGTTATACCACCCACATGTTACTTAATTTTGAAGCTCATATGTTACTTAATTGGTATTAAATGAAAATTACTTAATTGTGAAACTCGAACGTCTTAGCCTCTGCCCTCCATCATGATAATAGAATTTTTTTTCCAAAAAAAATGTCGCTAACTGCTAGCCAAGAGAAAACAACATTCTTTGGCCATTTCTGGGGCTCTATATTGATATTCCAAAAAGACATTTGGAAGGCTAGAATTCTTTCACAAGGTAGATTCTTTGACTTTTGGAATTCCAAGAGTCTAAACATGAGAGCTACCCTTATTATTTTGGTCTCATACTTTTGCGTAGAATTAGGCCAAGGTATGAGATTTCGTCATGCAGTAGCCCTCTTACCAATGCCACCAGTCTGAACGAAATTGGATTCTCCAAGAAAGAGTCATGCCAAATCTCCCAAGATGACCTGATTATATACTTTTTCAGTAGAGAAAACTTGTACAAAGTGCCACATGTCACTGTTTTGGCCTTCAGATCCGAAAACGATACACAGAAAACTACAGTCCGTCCTATTTTTGTAACTTCTTACGAAATTTCAATCCGATGCTCAGAGAGAAATTTATGACGATTTTCCCAAGGTCACATGTTTGGAGCAGCGAAACCCTAGAATCCAAAGCTCAGATACCAAATGTTATGCAACCAGCTCACAAAATAGAAGAAAAGATAGATAAACGACTTCAAAATCAGCCTCTTCGAGGGGAAAAACCTCCTTTACATTACACAAATGAATAATTTTTGGATGATACAAATGACAAAACCTCATTTCTATATATAGGAGTCTAAGGGGTCATAATATAATCAAAGCCAACATAATAATAATAATACGAAGGCACAACAATAACAATAGTGGGCTTTTATGGGGCACAATAATAACAATATGGGAACAATATGGGCACAACAATAATAATAAGGGCTACAATGACAATAGTAATGGGGGAATCACTAGTATTATAGGGACCTAACAACTACTTTTTCAACTCACATTTTCAACTTATCTCCATAAGGTTTTACTCAAATTTCGAGTGAGCGTACTTGTAGCATGCAAAATTTAATTCTTCATCCAAGAAGTATCAGGTTACATACTTTCGATGGACCCTGCTACACAAAAAATGAAAAATATATGAAAAAGGTTATTGCAATCACACTTTTTCATGTATTTCTCATTTTTTTCGTGTGGCAAGGTCCATCGAAAGTATGCAACATGGGTACTCATTGGATGAGGAATCAGACTTTGAATCCAATGAGTGTTTTCGCTCAAAATTTGAGTTAACCCATAGGGAGATAAGTTGAAAATACGAGTTGAAAAAATAGTTTTTTCTTTTTGCCTTCTAAAGTTTGACGATGTAATCTAATATTATTTTATTATTTCCACTATTATTTTATAATTTCCTTAGGAGGCCCATTTTAGACCTCAAAATTCCCCTAATGCTTCGAAGCATCAAGATGGAGAAGGGTGAGGGCATAGATCCCTTCCTCACTTGGATTCAGGAGGTACGAGATCAGTTAGTAGTCATTGGGGATGCACCCCAACCCATAGAGCTTGTACGATTGGCACTAAACAATGTCTCAGAGTACTGACAAGTGTTTGTCCAAAGCATATTGGGAAGAGACACTTTGTCTGGATGGGACAGGATGTGGGTAGATCTACAATAGGAGGAGTTGAGGCGAGCTCTAATAAAGAGCACCTTCAACAACAAGAACGTGAAGAGTGAGAAGGAAGAGGAGAATGTGGCCTTAGCATCTAAGGGTCCCAATCAGAGGCAAGGGGAGAAGAAGAAGAAGAAGGACTTGTCAAGGCTCAAGTGCTTCAGATGTGGTGAGTCTAGTCACTATAATACACAGTGTCCTCTCAGGAAGAAGGACAAGCGAGAGAAGCGGGACCAAGAAGCAATGTCTGCTAAGATTGATAAGTTCTCCTTTAGGCTGGAGAAAGATTTTGGGATGTTTGCAGCTATAGCTCCAAGAAATAGGTACGGCGATGTAGAGCTATAATCCCAAAGCAACGCGGACATGGGAAGGATCTTTGAGGTGTTCTCCTCATGGATCATGACCTTGCTACAGGGTCCCACAATATTCAATCATAGGATGGATCAATGTTAGTAATGCAGTCAAATTCCAGAGTGACAGTTGCAGACTAGTAGTAGTCAGGTGTTGAGGAGCGCAATGCAATGTTGGCAACAGCATAGAGTGGCACAGTGCAGAGTCAGCAAAAACGCAGATTCTTCAGTGGGCAGGGCAGAGGCTAGTAACAATCAGTACTCAGGAGACAGATGCATCATACTCAACACAATTGATTTAGTATTTAGGATGCTTCTTAGTTGCAGCAACAACATTTGAGAGGGAGTTGTAGTGCAAATGCAGAGTTGGAAGCAGTATGGCAATGTCAGGAACAACACATATGTAGCATCAGAGTTGCGCAGTGGTTGGTGGGTAGTGGCTAGACATCAATAGTGTGACAGAGGGTGGTATAGAGGCAAAGTGTTGTGGAAGAATGTGCAACATTAGAGAGAACACCTTCCTCACTAAGAGGGAGCATTAGCTTTCGTAGCATCAGAGGTGTTCTAGTCTCAAAACTTTGTGGATAGGATAAAACATAAGAGTTCTCCATAACCCATAAACCATTTCTAGAAATTCCACCTATAAGTGTCTCAATTAGATTATTAGCCTATTTTTAATTATTTCCTAAATCTAAACTTAGGAAAAGGGGTTAATTAATCAGAATTAATTGAGATAAGGTGTGAATCATCTAGAATCTCACACGGATCGACAGGGAATTAATATGGGCAATTGATTAAGTTTTAATCTTGTTCGTTGGAGGTCCAACAGAGGATTATAAGAATAAGTCGATAGGTAGACGGAGAACACGCTTGTGAGACATGCAAAGATCGATTTTCCTTGGAGAGTTCGATTTTCCAGAAGTAGTAGCCGGAAGAGTTCGAGCTTCAGAAGGAACCAGAGGCAAAGAGGGGCAAGGATACTGTGTTTGGAGGAAATTTTTTCTAGATTAGAAGAGTCAGGTATAGGAGGTCGAGTTCCTCAGTGAGGTTGTGTGGTACTTGTGCAGAAGCTTTAGAGGCAAAGTTTGATTTAGCCAAACAGAGGGTCAATTCAGATGTTGGAGGTCGGGAAGATTTATGGAAGGGGAAAGTGAGTCATTCTTAGAGATTGGATTGGGTAGACGGCTTGATCAGTTACAATTCTAGGCGGAGTGTTCTAGTTCCAGTGCAAATTTGACGCATATATTGATGCAGGGGTTCCGTGGAGCCCATTTAGAGCCAGTTTTGGAGTTGGATCATTGATGGGTGAGACAAAAATTTTCTCACTAATTTTTTTGGTCAGTTTTCCTGTAGTGCATTGATATTTTGGGCATCTAGTTGTACTCAAAATTTCTCGTTGCTGCTTAATAATATAAAACCCTCATTTGTTGCAGTGATTTTCCCAAATTGGGTGTTTGTAAGGACATTTGTCCAAAAATAATGGTATCAATTTTTATGTGTGTGTGCTAGCATATTTCTCAGTTTCCAATGCTATTATTTTCTGGAGTTTTATGTGTGAAGGTTGTAGTGTGATTTATTCAGTATTTGTCATAGAAAATAAATTGTTAAAATAATTAACAATTAGAAGAATAATTTCCAATAGTTGCAATAGGGTTTAAGTGGTGAAATTTTCACATGAATCCCAGCATCTTACTATAATAACTTTGGAATCGGTAATTCACTCTAACCCTTTCCCAACTTCTCATTGAAGGCTCCAACCTCAACACCTATGTGGACCATGTTTCATAAATTTTCATACTGGATCCACCTGATACAACACATCACAACTTGTAGGCCACATTTCATCAAATTTTCAGACTATACCCATTACCATCATCTAAGCCTAAAATCAAACATCAAAGATGAAACTAATCACTACAACAAATCACTCAATCATCAACTAAAACAATCAATCTCTGAATCAATTGAATCAACCAATCACTGAGTCAAATGAAACCCAACTCAATCAACATATTCTCAAACAACCAGAACAGTTAGAAAACTATAACCAGAGTACTAATATTGAACCCAAACACTGCATCATTTTACTGAATCAATTGAAATCTCTAATCAATAAACTATCAAAATATATATGCTACTTTGTTGTAACAAACCCGCGTGTATACGCGACTTCCTTGAAGCATATCCACATACGGATCTCAAAACATTGAACCTTGAAACTGAACCATTATCACTCTGAAACAAACACTCAATCATACACAGATCCACTGCATCATTCTGAAATAATCACAGAACCATTACTGATCTTCAATCACAAACATCTAGTACATTCATCATTCTTCAATCAAACAATCCTCAATCAAAACATCACTGTGAAGCCCAGATCATCAAATAAGACTTCATTGACAAACAAAAGAAACACAACAAGATTGATTAAACTGATCAGACATCCTTTTCAACAAAACCCTAGTTTATATACGTGTTTTCCTTAAAAAAAACTCGTGTGTATACGCGCTTATACATCATCAAACCCGCGTATAGATATGAATATATATGCGACTTACCAGCGTTAAACTTGCGTGTGCACGTGTCTTTCAGGTTACCAAACCCACGCAGAGATCTACAATTACTGACCCAAATCTTCGCTATATCACAGAACTTCAGACATACCCAGGCCTCGGCATACACAGAAAAATCACACGTCAAGACATTATCATCAGTGATCAAATCAACCCATAATCAACATTGTCATTTCAGATCTATTGAATCTGATCCATCATCAAATTCTCGGGTGCATACTTAGTTTTACATAAAACAAATCAATAATAGCCCATTACATGCATACTTGCTTCAAATCTAACTATTCATGAAATACTCGTCACTTGCACACTTATACCACTTTGATCTTCATCTCGTTTTATAGCTTAGTCATTATCCAATACCATAGGTCAAAACCATACTAATGTCGATGGTATTCTTAGACCCGATCAAATATATGTTGCTGGGCTCAATACCACAGGTCAATACCATGCTAAAAACCCTTGGTATTTAGAATACCATGGTGCAGAGACTGTACATGATTTTGCTTCTTCATACATGCATGTGTACGGGGCTTTGCTTTACAGAACCCACGTACACTTACTAAAATTTCAACTTTATCAATCCTCTGTCTCTAAATTGGTATTCATTTTATGTCACATGTAGACATATCATGTTGAAATCTGCATCAAGTAGGTTTCCATAAAAGGACAACTCATCAAGTAGGTTGTCATCAAGGACAACACATTAGTCATAATGCCAACAATCTCACCCTTTAGACTTGATGGCAACCACTTTGGTGTTTGGTCACCACCACTTGTAGATACATGTAAAACGCATTAAGCTAAGCACCAAATTTTTCAAACACCAAGTTACTGTCCCCCTTTGACATCAAGGGAAAATGGTTGATCAATGCTGAATGAAGACTTCTCTCTTTAGCGTTGTAGATTTGAACTATTGAGTATGAACATTGAATAATGACCATGCTCCCCCTGAGCCCATGTTGATATTTTTGAAGGATGTACAATGAAGTACATGAATCTATGACACAACTAAATATGATTTTCCTATCTCCAAGAACTCAAACTTACATAAATCACCCAATCACAATAGGTTTACATATTATGCCATCAACCACCCAATCACAATGGAGTTACAAATTACATCTTATGCCCAAAAAGTCTATACCACAATAGTCCATACATGGCTTAATTTGAAAATGATTACATCATAGGTATTTACATGACCATTACATCAAATGACAGATATGACATGTATAACCAAGACCAAATACCACTATAGTGAGGCAGAAAGACCAAGATAGTCTTCAACAACCATCATATACTATGTAGGATCTACACCTTAAGCATTTGTCAGCAGCAACCTGCACATTTTCATCATCAATTTGCAAGATAAGTTAATGTAGCTTTAATACCATCAACTTGTGACAAAGCATGCAACATTGTAAGATTTTTCCATAGAGATCAACTATCAACTCATCCTCTTGAAGAGTCTCAATCCATGTTCATCAAAGCATATATTTTCATGCATCAACCAAGCATATCTCATGTCTCCAAGTATCATCCAGCATATATAGCACTAAAATATTAGTAGCCATATCTTCACATAGCCATTTGAAACATATCATGTACATGTAGCTTGTGTAAGCACCATGGGCATCATCCATGAGAACAACATCATCATCAAATAATCATAGCAAGGTCTACATGTTCTTTCCAAAACACTCCCCAACATATGTATCATCACTAGAGACTTTTCTATCCCACATCTGATAAGCATCAATCCATAATTAGAAACTCATGCTTCAATCAAGCATATCAACATAAGGTAAGATAGGGAAAAGTAGCATCATTCCTTAACATCATCAATATGCCATGTCTCCAATTATCATTTAGCAAATGTCTTCATGAAATCAGAAATAACATCATTCTCTTGGCCCATTTTCTTCATGCAAGAATATTTATCACACTAACACTACTTCATCAACATGCAACTTAAGTAATCATCCATAATATCCTTATTTGTATTTCACTCATCAATGATATCCCATGACATAGAGATAGTAGTATGTATCTAGCTTCTCATTAATGAGAAATAGAAAAACATGGGTCACCATCATTTATCAAACTTTGCTAGTAACTCATCTCCTTGATACCATCAAGAGCAACAATCCTAAAAATATATACCATGTGTAGCACATCCTGTACAAGTGGGAGCTAAGTACTATAGGCATCATCATCCATAATTATACCATATGAAACCTATGCATCCTTATAGGTATAATGACAACATCATAAAAGAAATGAGTATTAGTCATCATCATCAAGCTATGTTTATCTCCTTGAAATTATGAAGAAAGAAATGTACCATATGCATCATCAAAGAATCTTTCGTAATCATAAATATAACCAGTAGCATCATAACAATTATGTGGCTTAATCAACATGTAAGTATCATCCATGATTTTATCATAGGCCACCCATGACTGCAGCATAGCACGATGCATCATTCAAAAATTTCAGCAACATAAGCAACGTTACTATTGATAAGCATCATTATAATGAATTATAAGAAAACATATTGCCAACAATCCACTATTAGAAGCATAGAAAATGCTCCCCCGGAAACTGTGCCAACTATTTATTATTGGATCTGATCACATCAACTCATCCATTAGTTAGTTCATTAAAGCATCTTCATCAATCAATAAATTCATCAAAGCACCAATGTCATATAAACCACTTCTAAGTAGCATCCACAGACTGTAACTATCGACATCACATCAAGAAAGCCAAATAACAATTGTTTGAAGAACATTAGATCCTTTCCTTGAGTCTTTCATATTGTTTCTTCATCATAACAAAACATACGCAACTGTTCAGATCAGAACTCGTGTATATACGCTACTTTTGTTCATAGGATCCGCGTACAGAAAGTAAAATACTGAAGTTTCACAACTTCAACTCCCCCTGACTATGTTCTTGTTTATACATGTTCACTCACATCACTTTTGCAATCATTGTGAGAAGTAAGCTTCAAGAATCAATGGACTGCAATAGGGTCAATCTTCCCTACATTTCTTATTGGTGTTCCTTCTTCTTCCAAATATGTTTGCGCTTTCTATCCATATGCTTAAACTTAACCAATCTCTTGGTTTTCTGCATACTGGACCTGCAATCAGTGGCCTTATGCCCAAATAAGTTACAAGAAAATCAATATCCATAAACCCATCCTTTATGCCTAGGAGTTGATCTTGTTGTGAAGTTGTTGTTTTCTTGAGATCGAAACAATATGCTTCTACAATTGGTTGCAACATGTCCAAAGTTATGATAGATAAAACATTGAACATTCTTGTGTAGAGAATACAATTGATTGTTACTTCTATAGTTAGGAAAAAACAATTTCATTTGAAGATTTTCCTTCTTTGGTTGTTGGATTGGTTGACTTTTCACTTCTTTATCTGGTTTTTCAAAATTTGCTTTGATAACCTTATGATTGCTTGCACAAGCTTGTGAGCTAGATTCTCCTTCATTTTCAAGAAATCCAAGACCATATTTGATGGAAGGAGACCTTTGATTGCTAAGGATATTGTCTAATATCTTTGAGTTATCTTGAAATCATAATTTCTTATCATTTTCTACTAACTTACCTTCTAGAATACTTACCTCAATCTCTTTTTCACCTCTAGTCTTTTCTAATTGAGTTCTTAACTGAATGATTTCCCTCTTAAACCTATTTTCTTGTTCTTTGAATACTTGAAGAGTCTCCTCATATCGTTTGTTCGACTTTTCAAGATTGGCTTTGAGAGAGATGATTTCTGCTTCAAGTCCTTCAAAGTAATTGGTTCTTTCTTAAATTAAATTCATTGGTTGTTGTATCATTTTCATTCACTTTATTTATTAATGATGTTACTCCATCTTGTAGCCTTTTACATTGATCTTCATTTTCCTTGTACTACTTCCTTATTTTGTTTCCCTCGTGAAACTAGGTATTTAACCTGGTAATCACTTCTTTGTAGGTACAATCCCTTTTATTAAATAGATTTTGTTGATTTCTAATTTTATCTATGAGCCTTTTAACTTCTACTTCTAGGGCCATTAGATTACTTTCTCTTTTACCCATAAGAGCAAACTCAGTTGATTCACTATCATATTCACTATCTTCAATATTACATGAACAAAGAAATGGATCAAAAGTGTAACAAAAATCAGTCCCTCATAGTTCTTTCGCTTTATCATCTTCATTCTTGATCAATACAAAGTCAGTTGCTTCTAAATTTGAAAATTTGTTTCCATCTATTAGTGCATATGATATAAAATCTTCATTGTCATAGTTTCCTCGAGTTGTATTCTTATTTTGAGTTGCTTTCTTCTTTTTCTTCTTTCTCATCGTCTTAACGGATCCCCTTCAAGAGATCAAGCTTCTTCTGAAGAAGCTACTCTGATTCCAATTGCTGGAAAAAATACTGAGGGGGGTGAATCAATGTTTTCAAATCATTAAACTTTTCAATTTCATACCCAGATTTATTTACGCAACTTTACTGAAGAGAACCTACATATGTACACGACTGTTATTTAGACAACTAGAGTAAATCCAATAAACTTACTTTTCAGTGAATTCATCATATGTTTATCTTGAGCCAGTGCATCAGTACTTCATTAGACATTAAATAAATAGTAAACATGTGCAGTAAGAACAAAATAAACCATCACACATAAGAAACACATGAACACCAGGATTTTAAGGTGGAAACCTAATGTGAAAAAAAATCCACCATTGTTGTCATCCTTCTATTTTTTTATTATAAAGAAAAACTTCTTACAATCTTGCACTGGCGGAGACTCATACTAGAACATAGGCACCCACTTGCAGAAGGCTACAACCTTCTCTCATTCTCCACCACCCACTAAAAGGGGGGTCCAACCCCTTGATCTCGTTTACTGGCACCCACCAAAAAGGAGTTCCAACCCCTTGATCTGATTTACTAGCTACCACTGGAAGGAAGCTTTGACTTCCTCCTTGAAGGCTCCAACCCTCAACACCTCAGTGGACCACGTTTCATAAATTTTCGTACTGTATCCACCTGATACAACACATCACAACTTGTAGGCCACGTTTCATCAACTTTCCAGACTGGACCCACTACCATCATTTAAGCCAAAAATCAAACATCAAAGTTGACCCTGATCACTGCAACAAATCACTCAATCATCAACTGAAACAACTAATATTTGAATCAACCAATCACTGAAGCAAATGAAACCCAACTCAATCAACTTATTCTCAAACAACCAGAACAGTTAGATCATTGTAACCAGAGTACTAATACTGAACCCAAACACTGCATCATTTTACTGAATCAACTGAAATCTCTGATCAATAAACTATCTAAATATATAAGCTACTTCGTTGTAGTAAAATTGCGTCTATACATGATTTCCTTGAAGCATACTCGCATATAAATCACAAAACATTAAACCCTGAAATTGAATCATTGTCACTCTGAAACAGACACTGAACCATACACAGATCCATTGCATCATTATGAAATAATCACATAACCATTGCTGATCTTCAATCAAAAATAGCTAATAGCTTCATCATTCTTCAATCAAATAATCCTCAATCAAAACATCATTTTTAAGCCCAAATCATCAAGTAAGATTTCATAAACGGACACCGAGAACTCAACAAGACTGATTAAACTGATCAGACATCTTTTTCAGCAAAACCCTAGTTTATATACGTGTTTTCCTCAAAGAAAACATGCATATATATGTGCTTCTATATAATCAAAATCACATATAGATCTAAATATATACGCAACTTACCAGTGTTAAACCTGCGTGTGCACACATCTTTCAAGTTACCAAACCTGCATACAGATCTGCAATTACTGGCCCAAACCTTTGCTGCATCACAGAACTTCAGATACACCCATATCTCGACATACACAGAAAAATCAGATGTCAATATACTATCACTGATCAAATCAACCCCCAATCAGCATTGTCATTTTAGATCTACTGGATCTAATTCATCATCAAATTCGCGGGTGCATGCTTTAGATCTAACTATTCATGAAATATTCATCACTTGCACACTTATACCACTTTGATCTTCATCTCCTTTTAGAGTTAGCCCGTATCCAATACCACAGGTCAAAACCATACTAATGTCGATGGTATTCTTAGACGAGATCAAATATTCGTTGTTGGGCTCAATACCACAAGTCAATACCATGGTAAAGACCCTTGGTATTTAGAATACCATGGTGCAAAAACTAAACATGTCTTTCCTTTTTCATACTCGCATGTGTACATGGCTTTTCTTTACAGAACCCACATATACTTCTTGAAATTTCAACTTTATCGATCCTCTATCTTTGAATTGATATTATTTTTTGGTCACATGTAGATATATCTCGTTGACATTTGCATCAAGTAGGTTTCCATCAAAGGACAACTCATCACGTATGTTGCCATCATGGACAACACATTAGTCACAATGCCAAAATTTCTCGCAGATATTTCATAATTTCCACCTCACAGGAAAGTAGACTTTTTATTGAGTTGGTGCCAAGGGCAACTCCAGCATCAAAAGCACCTTACAAGATGAGCACACCTGAATTGGTAGAGTTAAATTTGCAGCTGAAAGAGATGCTTGACAAATGATACATTAGGCCAAGTGTATCACCTTGGGGTGCACCAATATTGTTTATGAAGAACAAGGATGGTACTCTCAGGCTATGCATTGACTACAAATAGTTGAACAAAGTGACCATCAAGAACAAGTATATCTTGACGAGGATTGATGACATGTTTGGTCAGCTGAAGGGAGCAGTAACGTTCTCGAAGATTGATCTGAGATCTAGATATAATTAGGTACGTATTAAAGAGGAGGACATCTTCAAGACAACTTTCTAGACCAGGTATGGGAATTATGAGTTTATTGTAGTTCCATTCAGTTTGACTAATGCTCCAACTATCTTTATGTGTTTAATGAATAGTGTGTTGAGCCCCTATTTGGACAAGTTTGTTATTGTTTTCATTGATGACATATTGGTATAATCTAAAACTGAGGAAGAGCATGTCGAGCATTTGGCAGCGGTGTTGAGGTTATTAAGAGAGAATCAGTTGTATGCTAAGCTCAGCGAGTGCAATTTCTTTCAGACTAAGGTACATTACTTGGGACATATTGTCTCTAAGGAAGCCATAATAGTGGATCCAAAAAAGGTAAAAGCTATCATGGATTGAGCAGCTCCTATAAATGTAAATGAGGTGAGATCCTTCATGGGATTGGTGTAGAAATTTCCCACTATAGATCACTTGGTAATGCAATGTACTAAAGCAAAAGACTTGATCTACTTCTACAACAATTGAGCGGAAGCTTAATCGAACATGAGCAACATCAAGCATGAACAGATATAACTGAGATAGAGAAGTAATCAACCATAACACAGAAGATATATCACTGGGGAAAGCACCAGCCTAAAACCCCAACTCTGTATTATCATACAAGTGGAAATCTTGTTCAAGTTTCAAAAAGAATTAGCTCTCAAGCTATCCTGGTCTCTCTGCACTCAAACAATACAACTCCCAGACTCAATAGACATAGAATATATCTTCCTCAAGCCCTCCAAGCCTCCTATTTCCTTGCGCAGTTTTGATTAGGGCCCAATGATATCACATGTGTGAATTGGTCTCATCACACTCACTGTAACCTCAGGTCCAACTGCACAATCCATAAGGAATAATATTTCTTTTGCATGCAAGGAATATTCACCAAGGAATATCCTAGCAACTGATAGTACATTGTCCCTCCATCTTATCTCCACTGGGTCTCTGACTGCACTGACATGCATGAGTTATCCATGAGTGAATACTCAGTTATCTGAATTACAGTAGTTACATGCATGCAAGCATTAACTAACTGAACTCTCATTAATTTAACAAACTATTAAATTAATCTAACTGGACTTGACTAAGTTAAACTAAGTCAATTGATTACAACTCATCCTTATCTCTTTAACTGAAGGTTAAATTCCTCAATTAATGGAGAAACTGTTGCATGTGTTCACATAGACTCCAAGTTTGATTTTCCTTAAGTAATTAACTCAAGATGAATTAATTAATTAATTTCCAAGCTGATGTTGATATCAAATTCAAAATTTACTTCCTATGTTTAGTCCAGGGACTTACTAAAATAAGAAGGGATCCCGAAATGCTATTTTTAGCACTTTCACTTTTCACCCATTGTAGCTAAAACCTCCAATGGTTGAATTGCTATTTATAGCCCGACTATTTATAGCAATTTCTATTTTTAGCATTTCTTGTTGCACACTTTTCAACACTTCCTCTCAACAAGAAAGGGATTATCAGCAACCCCGATCCTGTCTCTGTGGAACTCAAACTTGCATTTTGACAATGCCTTTGTCAAAATATCTGCATCCTGCTCCTCGGTCGAAACACACTGCAACATCATGATCCTCTTGACCACACAGTCCCGTAGATGATGGTAATGGGTATCTATATGCTTGGACTTGTCATGAAACACTGGATTCTCAGAGAGTTTTATGCAACTCTGATTATCATTGTATATCACCGTAGGATCCATCATCTGACCAAATAATCCCACTAGAATGTTCCACATCCAAATGACCTCGCATGTTGCCTGACTCACAGCCATGTATTCAGCCTCTGCTGAGCTAAGTACAACTGATCTCTATTTTCTGCTATACCAAGAAACTGCAACTGAACCAAGGTTGAAGATTCCTCCAGAAGTGCTCTTCTGGTTTGATGGACTACCAACTCAATCTGCATCCTTGAAGCCTTGCAGCTTCACTCCCTTTATCCATCTATACCATAATTGTACTGTGTAGTGCCTCTAAGATATCTTAGCACATGCTTCGCTGCCTTCCAAAACATCTTGGTAGGTTGAACCATAGCTTGACTCAGCTGGTTCACCGCAAAGCATAAGTCGGTTCGTGTGTTCACCAAATACATAAGTGAACCCACTAACTGCCGATAAACAATAGCAGCTACTACCTCACCTAAAGTAGCATCGTCCTTCCTCCAGTTCCCAGCTAGAGGAGTCTGCATGGGCTTGCACTTCTCCATGTGAAAGCGCCTAGGTATCTCATTGACATACTTGCCTTGAGACACAAATACTTCCCCATCTTTCTGCCACACTTCCATGCCTAGAAAGTAGTGCATGAGGCCCATGTCCTTCATCTCGAACTCTCTTGCAAGGTCCTCCTTGCACAATTGTATCAGCTGCTCATCACCTGTCAAAATCATATCATCGACATAAAGTACAATAATCAAGGGCTTACCATCTACCATGATGTGGTATAGGTTCACATCTGCTTCACTCTTGGTGAAGCCCAACCCAGTGAATAGCTATCAATCTTGGTATACCAAGCACAAGGTGCTTGCTTCAGCCCATACAGTGCTCGCTTGAGTTGGAAAACATGCGACTCATGATCGAAGGTCTCAAATCCTTCGAGCTGCTCAATGTATACCTCTTCCTCAATCTTCCCATTGAGGAACGTCGTCTTCACAACCATCTGATGGATCTTCCAACCCATCTGTGCTGATAGAGCTAGCATCGATCGGATAGATGAGTACCTTGATACAGGAGCAAAGGTCTCATCGTAGTCGATCCCCCCAGCCTGTGAGAAACCTCGGGCAACAAACCTTGCCTTGTGTTTCTCAACACTACCATCAGCTTCCTTCTTTACCTTGTAAAGCCATTGGGAACTAACCACTGATTTGTCCATAGGTCTAGGGAAAACATCCCACACACTGTTTCGTATGATAGAATTGTACTCTTCTACCATTGCATCAACCCAGACTGGTTGCTGCACTGCCTCCTGAAAAGAAGAAGGTTCAGTCGCTACACACTCCCCAACTAGGGCCATGTAGCCAGTGTATCTCTCAGGAGATCTCCTCTATCTGCAATGGGAGGATGGTTGCCCCACATTCTCTCTCGCATCCTGCATCAATCTGTCAGCTTCTCGCAAGTGTTTTCGCTTGTCTCTGGAAGACTCTCCAAGAGTGGTGGTCTCCACTACTAGATCCTCTACATGTGGTTGATCCACATCATCAAGAGGCTCCTCCTCCTTTGGAACTAAAAGTTCCTCATCACCATGCAACTTGAGCTCCCTCTCAAGTGACAATCGCATGGCTCTCTGCTCGTCAAACTTCAGATCCCTGCGCACTACGGTCCTCTGACTAGCAGGCAAAAACACACGATAGTTGTGGGGTGTATTTGTGTACCCCACAAGTATCCCAAACTCAGCTATTGGGTTTAGCTTCTTCTGAGCATCTTTGGTCACATGACAGAAATCTGGTGATCCAAAGATGCGAAAGTAACTCACATCTGGTCGCTTCCCCGAAAAATCCTCCATAGGTGTCTTCATCCCAAAAATACGATGAGGAATTCTGTTCTGAAGGTACACTGTTGTATTGCATGCCTCAGCCCACAGATGAAGTGGTAGGCTTTGGTCATGCAACATCACTCGAGCTGCTCCCACAATAGATCTATTGTTCCTTTTGGCCACCCCATTCTATTGTGGGTTATGAGGTGTCGTCAGTTCTCGTTTAATTCCTTCTACAGCAAAAAAGTCTTTAAACTGCTGGGAAACATACTCTCCACCATTGTCGCTACACAAGGCTTTTACTTTCTTCCCAGATTCTTTCTCTGCCGAGGCTTTAAACTCACAAAACCTCAAGAAGGTCTGATCCTTCTTTTGCATAAAGTAGATCCCACATCTACGAGAAAAATCATCAATGAAAATAACATAGTACATTTGTTTAGCGGTGGAGGCTTAGATAATGGTCCACATACATCTGAGTGAACTCGCTCCAGGATTGCTCCAGCTCTACTATCCCGATCCTGAAAGGAAGCTTTCGCATACTTACCCAGGGTGCATCCTTTGCATGTGTATGTTTGCTCCAGTTTTCCCTTGGGTAAGCCGGTAGAAATTTGTTGCATGATCTTCAAGGCCCCGTGATGCAAGTGGCCCAGTCTCCTATGCCATAGATCGCCAACATCTTGGCTTTGCACCACCTCTGCTTTGGAACTCAGTGCAGCATAGTCATCTACCTCCAGCTTGTAGAGATTCTTTACTTGAATCCCTATTCGCTTGGTCTATCCAATGTCGATATGCCTCAGGAACACTTTTCCTTTACTAAAGACTACATCATAGCCTTTATCTTCTAGCATAGCAACAGACACAAGATTCTTTTTCAAACCTGGTACATATTTAACAACAGATAGGGTGAGGGGAGCACCATGCTGTTTCATAAACACAATTGTACCTTCACCGGAGACACAGTATTTTCCATCATTGCCCATCTCGATCCGCATCTGGAGATCCTTCTCCTCCAATGTACTGAAAAGATTCTTGTCATCCGACATGTGGAAAGAAGCTCCACTGTCCAGGTACCAAACACATCCCACCATGGATGAAACCATGCATGTGATATGCGAGAAATCCAACTCAAATTGTGAAGCTAGTGCATCACCATCAGATCCTTTTGAGGAACCCTTCTTAGATTTCTTCTATGGACAATTCATAGCATAATGGCCCACTTCATGACAGTGAAAGCATTGCACCTTTGACTTGTCAACCTTCATCCCACCATGAGAAGATTTGGATTGGGACACCTTCCCTTTCCCTTTCTTAGCTTTACTCACTAAAGCTAGATTTTCTTTATCATCTTGTTTTGATGAAGATCCATCCCTGGTGCTCCGTCTTATCTCCTCCTGCCTCAGATCTGACCAAAGTCATTCCCAATCTGGCAGTTTCTCTCTTCCATTAACTGAGTCCTAGTAGCTATGCTAGCTCTTATGAAGACCAAGGAGTGCTAGACTCACCATGTTGTCATCAGTAGTCATGACCCCTACACTTGCAAGCTCATCCTTGCAGGTGGTGAGCTTGTTCAGGAACATAGAGATTGTGTCGCCCTTTTCGTGCTTGATCTTGCGAAGTTTGTCCTTTAGCGCCATCTTCCTCTGATCGCTGCTATTTTGAGAAAAATCTTTCAATATTTTCCACATCGAAAACGGAGTCTCCTTCCCATGGAGGCTCGAGACAATGTGATCTCGAACTCCCTACAGGAGGATTCTCCTTGCTCTAGCGACACACTTTTTCCATTCCGCTAGTTGAGTAGCATCAGTCGGCTTTTGGACTTCTTGATCAATGAAGTCCTTGAGACCATTATCTTCCAATACTGCCTCCATGTGATCCTTACAGACTATATAATTCGAACTGCCATCAAGGGCATATTTGAGTCTTAAACCATTGAACGCCATCGGTGAAATAGATGTGATAAGAACTCAATTCAATATCCAAAAACCAAACTTCATACTTCTCCTGCTTGTATATTGTTCTGCCTTGACCACCTTTGCTCCGATACCATGTAGAAATTTCCCACTGTAGATCACCTGGTAATGCAATGTACTAAAGCAAAAGACTTGATCTACTTCTACAACAATTGAGCGAAAGCTTAATCGAACATGAGAAACATCAAGCATGAACAGATATAACTAAGATAGAGAAGTAATCAACCATAACATAGAAGATATATCATTGGGGAAAGCACCAGCCTAAAACCCCAACTCTGTATTATCATACAAGTGGAAATCTTGTTCAAGTTACAAAAGGAATTAGCTCTCAAGCTATCTTGATCTCTTTACACTCAAACAATACAACTCACAGACTCAATAGACATAGAGTATATCTTCCTCAAGCCCTCCAAGCCTCTTATTTCCTTGCGCAGTTTTGATTGGGGTCCAATGATATCACATGTGTGAATTGGTCTCATCACACTCACTGTAACCTCAGGTCCAACTGCGCAATCCATAAGGAATAATATTCCTTCTGCATGCAAGGAATATTCACCAAGGAATATCCTAGCAACTGATAGTATATTGTCCCTCCATCTGATCTCAATTGGGTCTTTGATTGAACTGACATGCATGAGCTATCCATGAGTGAATATTCAGTTATCTGAATTACAGTAGTTACATGCATGCAAGCATTAACTAATTGAACTCTCATTAATTTAACAAACTGTTACATTAATCTAACTGGACTTGACTAAGTTAAACTAAGTCAACTGATTACAACTCAATATTACAACTCATCCTTACCTCTTTAACTGAAGGTTAAATTCCTCAATTAATGGAGAAACTGTTGCATATGCTCTCATAGACTTCAAGTTTGATTTTACTTAACTAATTAACTCAAGATGAATTAATTAATTAATTTCCAAACTGTTGTTGACATCAAATTCGAATTTTACTTCCTATGTTTAGTCCAGGCACTGACTAAAATAAGAAGGGATCCCGAAATGCTATTTTTAGAAAAGCTATTTTTAGCACTTTCACTTTCCACCCATTGTAGCTAAGACCTCCAATCGCTGAACTACTATTTATAGCCCGACTATTTATAGTAGTTTATATTTTCAACATTTCTTGTTGCACACTTTTCAACAATTGACAAGTTATTACAGAAATTTCATCAGGAACTTCTCACAGATTTCTTATCCTATTACATCATTGCAGAAGAAAGGTAAGAAATTTGAATGGGTAGAGGAGTGTGAGATAATTGTTGAGCAACTTAAGCAGTTGTTGACGCATGATCGAGTGTTAGAGATTGTAGTTCCGGGCAAAATAATAATAATAACAATAATAATAATAATAAATAAATAAATAAATAATTGTAGTATATACAAATTCTCTCCAGAAAGGACTTGGTGGAGTCCTTATGCAGGAAGGAAAGGTAGTGTGTTATGAGTCACAGACACTAAATGAGCACGATCAAAACTACCTGACACATGATATTGAGTTGGCAGTGATCATACATGCATTGAAGATGTGGAGGCAATATATTCTTGGAAGAAGGTTTGTATTGATGAGTGATAACAGTGGTTTGTGGCATCTATTTGACCAACTGAATCTGAATGGCAGGAAAGCTTGGTGGTTGGCCACAATCAATGAGTTCAACTTTGAGATCAGATATATCAAAGGTAAAGAGAATAGGGTGGCAGATGCTCCTAGCAATCATATACAGGTAAATCACATAGCAGTTATGAGCTCTCATGGAACATATTTACAGGATAGGATCTTGCAAACAGGTCAGCAAAATTACAGGTATATGAATATTGTGCACAAGTTGCAGTAGAGCATAGGTAGTGGTAAAAGTACAGGTACAAGTAGTGGTACAAGTATATGCAAGTGCACAGGATGTGGACTATCGTCTCACGACATATGGATTGGTCAGGTGTAGAGACACAATATATGTGCCAGACATGAGTGAACTCAAGAAGGTGATCTCAAGGGAGTTTCATGTGAAACCATATTTTGGTCACCCAGGCTATCAGAAGATATTGACTACAATGAAGAAGTTTTATTATTGACCAAATCTGACAAATGATGTAGCAGTGTTTGTGGTTAGGTGCTTGGATTGTTAGCAGTTGAAGCCAGAGTGTAAGCATCCAGGTGGACTGCTACTATTGGGCATGGAAACCCCCCACAACATGTTTTGTGACTCAAAGACCAAATTTTGAATTGTTATTGTTGTAAAGACTCTACGAATTATGGGCGCGGATCACAAATTTTATGTTAGAGTCATAGGGCTATCCGCCCTAAGTTTTGAATGTAGTGTCGGCCTATTCATGGTCCGCGGAACTAATAAAACTAAGGAATGGATGGAATCTGATGGATAGAATAGGATATAAAAAGCACAAAGCAAGAGTCTAAGTGTCTTGGGTCATAGTAGTAGGAAGAGGCTCTGCAGCTGAGTGCGCAAAGGCCTAGTAGAGTCTACAGCTGAGTGCGCAGGGTAGAGTTGAGTCTGTAACCGAAGGAAGAGAATAATAAAGAGAAGTTTTGTTACCAATTTTGTGTATCTGTTTTGAATTATTACATGTTTGATGTTACTTGCAATTATATTGTTTCTTTACTGCGCGCACTTGTATGAATTGGGAATATTGTTAAGGATAACTGAAAGCGTACAAATAAGCTAAGTTAATCAACTAATATCGGGCTACTAGTAAAGACTTGGGTAATAACAATGTCTGGCCCCCAAGTAGAGCTGCGTGAAGCTAGCATCTTAGGCTGCGAGGTACGAGTAAGTGCACGTAGCGACGTGCGCGTCGGGTCAAACCGCAGACCACTCAAACTCATCAGACATCTCCACAGTGCGAAAACCTGGTTCTAGCACCCTCCCATACTATTTTGGGCGAGACCTCAGTCCGCTCTCCGCGGACTATTGCCGAAAGGGCCAGTAGTACCGGGATTTGTTTGGCTAAATCATTTCTGAACTTGATTCAGGCCCCATTAAGCCAAAAAATGGTTCCATTGCCGGGACCGGGATTTGCATAAGGGATGTCTTATGTCGTGTCATTGAAATCCAACAAAGAAAGAAATTGAAAAGTGGCTGGATAGAAAGCTTCACGAGTTTGCAGCGCAGGAAAATAGGAATCCGTGGGTATTGAAGGAATAATGGTTAGAGCGCTACGTGTATACGGAAATTCATGAGATTTTCTTTGCATCCTTCCCCTCTGAATTGTATGAATGGATCGTGAAGCTAGCAGACAGTCAAGGGGGGTGTAGGCTCGACAAACCAATCATGTGGACTCCAGAATTGGTACTCAAACTAGAAGCATCGAAAGATAAGATCGCACACGTTGTGGACCACTGGCTTCGCGAATCATTTTGATGAATGATTCGCGAAGCCAACATGACCTTAATGAATGCCATGTTTTGAGTCTTAAGGTTGTTAGATTTGAATAGATTGTAGATGAAATTTAGTAGGGGAATTGAAGTGATAGTGGAAATTTCGCTTATGCGACAATGAAATATTGTATCAGATGGCATGATATCAGTATCACATCATATGATAAAAGGCAACAATGTATTCAGGACCAGACCGTCAATATATCAATAATTTTATAATTATTTTTACACTTACAAATAAAAGGTGACCTCTTCCTCTAATAATGAATTTTCTAATGCATTGGCAATAAAAGATAGTCATAGTGTCACATTGGTTAATGCATCTAATTTGTATTCACAAGAATATTATAGTTGTGGTTTATTAATGCATAGGATTTTTCATTTATAACAACAATATAATGATTAATGCAAATAACAAGAATATTTGTGTTTTACGTTATTTCGTAAATGTTATTGCATTGGTTATAACAAGAATGGTTTCATATTAATAGGAATAAGTAGATTGATACCAATTTTGTGTATCTATTTTGAATTATTACATGTTTGATGTTACTTGCAATTATATTGTTTCTTTACTGCGCGCACTTGTATGAATTGGGAATATTGTTAAGTATAACTGAAAGCGTACAAATAAGCTAAGTTAATCAACTAATATTGGGCTACTAGTAAAGACTTGGGTAATAACAATGTCTGGCCCCCAAGTAGAGCTGCGCGAAGATAGCATCTTAGGCTGCGAGGTACGAGTAAGTGCGCGTAGCGACGTGCGCGTCGGGTCAAACCGCAAACCACTCAAACTCATCAGACATCTCCATGGTGCGGAAACCTGATTCTAGCACCCTCCCATACTATTTTGGGTGAGACCTCAGTCCGCGCTCTGCGGACTATTGCCGAAAGGGCCAGTAGTACCGGGATTTGTTTGGCTAAATCATTTTTGAACTTGGGTTAGGCCCCATTAAGCCAAAAAATGGTTCCTTTGCCGGGACTGGGATTTGCATAAGGGATGTCTGATGTCGTGTCATTGAAATCCAACAAAGAAAGAAATTGAAAAGTGGCTGGATAGAAAGATTCATGAGTTTGCAGCACAGGAAAATAGGAATCTGCGGGTATTGAAGGAATAATGGTTAGAGCGCTACGTGTATACGGAAATTCATGAGATTTTCTTTGCATCCTTCCCCTCTTAGTTGTATGAGTGGATCGTGAAGCTAGCAAACAGTCAAGGGGGGTGTAGGCTCGACAAACCAATCATGTGGACTCCGAAATTGGTACTCAAACTAGAAGCATCGGAAGATAAGATCGCACATGTTGTGGACCACTGGCTTGATCGGATTATAGGAGGGTTCATCACTGAGTTCGCGGTAGATACATTAGTCAACTACAGTGAGGCGGAACGACGTTTCCTCAAAGGACCGCGAGGTAAGTACATTAAATCTTTGAATACCTGGATTAAAATGCTACTGTGTGAAAAGCGGGTTATGCGAACAAATTAATGTTTGGGTCTACGTGAAGTGGGAAGATCTACAGAAACGGAAGTAGCGAAGAATTAGAGACTATTCCCTTGCTTTCACCCTCGTGAGAGAGCGAGGAGGAGCTCGCGAAAGTTTCTCTAAGAAGTGTCATCAGTCTGATAAGGCAGTGAATTCCGTGCATACCTCCCCCACCTACACCGCCACCGGTTTCACCATCATCACCTCCATCTCCGCCCACACCACCTCTGCCACTAACACAGTTCATTATGGCGAGCGCAATAAAGTTGTCGGTATTAAGAAGAGTAGGGAATAAAGATCCGGACCAATTTTGGTTCGTGATAAAGGCTATATGGGAAGCACATGGAGTCACAGATGACAACATAAAGAAAGCAACATTGGTAAGCGCGTTGCAGGATCACGCACTGACATGGTACATTAAACACTCTAGTGGCAATCCAAATGCAGGGATCGTGGATATCCAAGCTGCGTTGAACAAAGAGTTTAGCAGGCCAAAATCGGAGACGCAGTCGATTATCAGGTTTAAGGAGATCGTGATGCTTCCAGGCGAGACTCCCTGGGAACTGGATCAGTGACTGAAGGGAATGATTCGCGAAGCCAACATGACCTTGGCGAATGCACAACACCGCGCATGGTTTCTAGCGTCACTAACGCCGCATTTAAGGATGGCGCTATCGCAACAGAAGTTATCCACCCAGGCCGAAGCATTGGAGATTGCAATGAGACTGCACGAGAACCCTATACAAGATCCTGGCCTAGGAGTTCAACAAATCCATGCGTAACTAAAAAATTTATGTCTGGAGATGTAGAGTCTGAAATATGGTAGAACAACTCGCCTCGAGGTGCGCGAGGAGGTATGGTGCATAAAGTGCAAAGGACAGGGACACGACAAGGACCACTGTCCAGTCTTCATGAATTACTTGGCGGGAGGAGGGCCAATGCCATTAAGACCGGAGGCACAAGCAGGCCCGAGCGCGACGCCTGCATTATGGTGCGTGATTTGTCAAATAGGAGGAAAACATGCTATGGACAATTGTCACCTATTGCAGAAGTATACACAGACGTCCCAACAATTGTTCTGTAATTTCTGTAGGTCGATAGGCCATGATGAGTGCATGTGCAGGAGTTATGAACTAATGATGGATCAGACCCCTACCTACAGGGTGCAAACTGAAACACGAGCCCTCGATCAAAATGCGAGAATGGCGTGCACTGGATTTCACAGGCGTAGACGAGGTTGAGGTGGAATGGGACCAGGAAGAGGTCACGGACAGTTGATTTGTTACAATTGCGGAGGGCCAAGACATTATGCCCGCGATTGTACAAATCTAACGAGAGCATCATGTTTATATTGTACTCAGTTCGACCATGAGACGGAGGATTGCCCTACACTGATAGCGAGGCTGCGTGATAAAGGAATAATCCAGCCTCCCCTTACTCAGAATCTACAAATGATGAGGTCTGAGTCGCGCAAAGAGGACCCGAATGTGAATGTCGTGCTTCAGAGCGGTATCACGACAGGTGATGACAAAGGAAAGAAGCTTGAAGAAAGTGCGTGGGTTCGCAAGGCTCCTACAAAGGAACCCGAATTTGATTTGGAGCGCGCAAAGGAGACGTTCGTGGAAGCTAAGAAGAGCTTCACGGAGGCCTCCACTTCAGGTAGCAAGGATCAACTAGAACCATAGATGGATCCTTCGATGCTCACTACCTTTCTAGAGACATGTATGAAGTTGTTGTGCGACAGTAAGGTTGTGTAAGGACTGTAGGAACTTATCACTAGGTCAGGAGAGCCATGCGTAGTACTAAAGCTCGGAAAACATACATCGCGAACAGGAAGGGAAATGAGATTGACTACGAAAATCGGTGAGTATGAAATGGATCAAGTAATTCTGGATCTATAATACAACACTGGTTTATTCTTGTGGCGAGTTGGATACAAGTGGAATTTGCAGGGCAACCCTCATCTATCGGTAGTTCTCTTCTTTTTGTTTGAAGTTACCAGTCATTGGTGCTTCTAGTCCCCTGGTACTGCTTCCTTGTGGTTAGGCATCACGTTGAACACTACCAGTGTTGTATTATTACTCACCACCGCTAGTTACTCCTATTCCTCTATACTTAGTAGCCTTCCTCACCCTGAGGCCTCGTGAGCCAATGCAACTTGGTTGGGGAGCGAGAGGCCATGGGATAGAAGGTAGGGTCTACACTTAAATCCAGGCTCAAGAGACATCTTGAGCCTAGACTTAAGCGCATGCCCTATCTTCTACCCCATGGCCTCTCATCGAAGTCATGTATTGTGATGGGTAAATGTGAGTTGAGCTTCCACAAATGAGATCCTTACGAAGTTGGATGCAACCACCTCCACCCTGATGGTACCAACCCATGAGGAAAGTTTAAAGCATCAACCTTAGAAAGTGATGGAGAGGTCTCACCAGGAGGTTCGTGACCTTCCCAAATACATTGCAACTCCTCAACTGGATCAAGAGTAAGAATTCCAAAATTCACAGGTAAAAACACAAATACAAAGCTTAAAGAATTTGTGTTCACACCACTTATCCATGGAACAAAGCGTGAACCAGACATGTTAAATGTATGCTCCATCATTATAAAGTTGATTTAATGTTTGCATAGAGTGTGTTAGCCAAACACCTCGTATTTAAAACAAGGAAAAAGATGAGGTAGTCAATTACCTCTTACCTAAAGATTTTACCCCATCATAAAACAATATTTAACATTCAACTACACTATATTCTTTATATTATACTGTAAAGCATCTTTCAACACAAAACTTATAATAATTAAATTTAATAATTTAATAATCTTCTATAATTTTAAAAATGTGCAAGTATATAATGTCGTTGCATCATTTTCTTATATAATATGATAGATTTAATTATAACATG
>APFE030504116.1:48873-77573 GCA_000404065.3 Pinus taeda
GAACACTTTGTTTAAATAGTTCCAAATTATTATAATAAGTAATAATTTAATTAATATGGTTATGAAATTCATGAATTTAAGACGATCACGAAGCATATTACCTAAGCAAGCAAACTATTACAGGGTTGAACCTAAACGAACATAGCGAATAAATATTTTATTTTATTTTATAGTTAATTAGATATATATAGAGTTGATGGATATTAAATTATATTAATGTAATGAAATGAATAAAGGAATTAAATATGGAATAGTTTATTTACTCATCAGCTTGGCCTAGTTAAATGGTGGAGATATAAAAAATGATTGGTAAAAATTTCATTGTATATCAAGTTAATGAAGAAACAATCTGTTATGTTAAAATAATTTTTTTTTTCTTAATAGCTATCCATCCAGAGGCACCAGTACATCTCATTTGGGACCCTTATCTGTTTGCCCTGCATGAATTATATAGCGAATATTGACAACGCCTTGAACAAACCCGTTGTTCCTTCTTTCAGAGAGAAGGCCACCATGGCTGATCCGGCGAGTGCAGGGGCGTTGTTTTTCTTTTGCTGAGAATGAAAAATCTAGCGCTATTCGAGAAGTCATTTTGTATCTCTTCTTCCACTACTTGAATACCATAGTGTTGTCTATGCAGTTTTGGACTACGAAACAAACCGCACCAGCAGCGTTGTCCTCTACCTCCACCTACAAAGTGCTCTGAGTCTGGAGTTAAAGTATTAATACAACACTGGGTGCTTTGCTATAAAGAATTGAAATGACTCTCTATTTGTTTTTCTGTAATTTGAATTCTCAAGATACAATTAAAATTAGGTTATTGTCGTCAAAACGAATCCCCTAGTGCATTCTTCCAATTTGGCACTGTGTACTCTGCATGTGATCTATAGCGGAATCCTGTTATACAGTGCCCATTTGATCCTGTATATAATGCCATTCGATCCAAATAAATTGGATCCAATTTATGATAAGACAAATTCTGTACATTTGTTGGAGGATTTGATTGGTATTTATCGTTGTCAGTACACTGAAATTATTGCCAAATAAAAACATAACGAATAGAATGCCAATAAAAAATAAATAAATAAAATAAAACAAAATATTAAAAAAATACATATTTTTTAATTTTACAATATTTACATTAAAAAAATATTTTTTATTTTTTAGTCAAAAACTTCTAGCCACAAAGTGTCCATTTTGCATTGATAGCGAAGAATTACAAAGGGAAAAGAGGTCCACAACAACGAAACGGAGCAAGTTCATAGAAATGGCCAAATCAGACTCAAAGTATGCATCTCAATAAAAACTACTCTGAAACTAAATGTTTTTATTGCGGAAAATTGAGTCATATTGCCAGGGAGTGTAGGAAAAAGAAATATCATGAAGAACAGCAGAAACCAAAAAGACATGCAAGTCATCTTGCGAATGGTGATCAGGTGCAGAATTTTAGATTGTTCATGGCAAATCGCGATGAAAATGTTGATGTAGACATCTGGTATGTAGATTCAGGAGGGTCAACACACATAACAGGGAATAAGCACTGGCTCGAAGATTTTAAAGAAATCAACGAAAGCACACAGATTTATCTAGGAGATGATAGAAGTCATCAAATCAAATGGTGTGGGAAAGTTTCTGTCATTCTACCTAATGGTAATATCAAACAAATTTATAATGTTATGTATATGCCTGGCATAACAAAGAACTTGATTTTTGTATCTATTGATTATAGATCAAGATTTGAAAGTTGAATTTTTATAATCTAACTATTACATTAAAGATCCGCTAGATGGCATGAAGACAATCGCTACAGGAATCCGAACAGGACTGTACAAGTTGGATGTGAGACCTGCACCGGTTTGAGCATTGACAGCAGCGAGCCGGACTACAGAAGAACTTTGGCATCAGAGATTCGGCCACATCAACTACAATGATTTGTTGTTACTACAAAAGAAGGAAATGGTGAGATATCTTTTTATGCTAAAGCAAGTTCATAATGATTGTGATGCATGTACATTAGGAAAAATGCATAGAGAAGAATTCATTGTTCGAGTAGAAAAGAAACAGAGGGATATACTGGGATTAGTGCACACAGACTTTTGTGGACCCATGCAAAGAAAATCATTAGGAAGTGCACTATATTTTCTATTGTTTATTGATGATTGTACGAAGTTTTCTTGGGTGTATTTCTCAAGTAAGAAGAGTCATACATTCAAATACTTTAAGCAGTTTAAAAATATGATTGAAAAGCAAACGGGGAAACAAGTAAAAATTCTTCGCTCTGATCAAGGGGGAAAATACAGGAAGGATGAGCTTATCATATATTGTAAAGATTATGGAATGTTGCAGTAGTTCACAATACCCCATACTCCATAGCAAAATGGAGTAACAGAAAGAAAGAATAGAACACTAGTGGAATGTGCTAGAGGTATGCTGAAAGGTAAGAATTTTTCGAATGGTTTTTGGGCTGAAGCAGTGAATACGACAGTTTATTTGAAAAATATGAGTCTTACAAAGAGTCTTGTTTCTAAAACTCCTTTTGAAGCATTATATGGATATAAGCCTGCAGTAAAACACTTAAGAATATTTGGATCTAAAACATTTGCCCACATTCCAAAGGAAGATAGAAGAAAATTATATTCAAAAGCCATCATATGTACCTTTATAGGGTATTGTTCGTCATATAAAACATACATATTATTTAATCCCTCTATTCACAAGATTTTTGTTACTATAGATGTTAAATTCCATGAGCAAGATCATGCAGAACCCGAGGAGCACTATGATGGATGGGACATTCCGTACTTTGAGGAAGAAGACGCAGAGAATAGTAAGGGTCAGCAGCAGACAAAGGCAGAGGATGAGCAGCAATAGCGGCAGCGGCAACAACAACAGCAGCAGCAGCAGGAAGAAAAGTAAATGATGATCAAATAAGGTTTGAAACCACCACTCCACCACTCAGGAGATCAGGTAGGAAAGCTCAAATGCGTGCAAAATATAGGGAAAATGCTTTTATAACTAGTATGATGAATGTGGTTGAACCTTCTAGTTATAAAGAAGAAAATAAATGTAGAGAATGGAAAACAACGATGAAACATGAATATGATTCAATAATTAGAAATAACACTTGGGAATTGATTGAACTTCCTAGAGGAAAACAAAGGTTGTAAATGGTTATATAAACCAAATATTAATGCAGATGGAACCATAGGAAAACTAAAATCTAGGTTGGTGGCAAAAGGGTACTCAGAAAAATAAAAGATAGACTGAAGAAACCTTCGCCCCTGTAGCTAAATTGAACACTATCAGAATGTTAATCGCTTTAGCTACTAAGAAACATTGGATGATGAACCAACTAGATGTAAAGTGTGCATTTTTGAATGGAGAACTAAAAGAAGAGGTTTATCTAGAGCAATCTTGTCCAAAAAGGGAAAGAACATTTAGTCTCAAGATTGAAGAAAGTACTTTATGGACTAAAACAAGCTCCCAGGGCTTGGTATGAGAAGATTGATTCATTTTTTCTGCACGCTGACTATAATAGAAGTAAGAATGACCATAATCTTTAAACCATGAAAGATGAACAAGGGTGCGTAGTGTTGATTTCATTATATGTAGATGATTTGATAATTACAGGTGATGCTACATATCTAATTGATGAAATCAAGCAATAGATGTCACAGGTGTTTGAAATGAAGCACCTCAGTGAACTCAGATACTGTTTAGGTCTTGATATCTTGAGAGATTCAAGTCAAACATTTATGTCTCAAGCAAAGTATGTTAAAAGTTTGTTAGAAAATTTTAGTATGGATCAGTGTAAGCCTACATCGGTACCATTACAGCGGAACATCAAATTGCAGTGTGAGGATGGCTCAAAAGTGGCGGATGAAACACTTTAAAGACAACTGGTTGGGAGTTTAATCTACCTAACCACCACTAGCCTGATTTGGCTTATGCAGTTAGTGTGCGAAGCCAATTTATGTCTATGCCACTTGAAAGCCATTGGAATGCAGTGGAGAATGTTTTGAGGTATCTACAAAGTACTGTAGATTATGGAATTATTTACACTGACTCTTCTGATGTTAAATTCGCAGGATTTGCAGATTCAGATTGGGCAGGAAATGTAGATGATCGCAGATCTATAACAGGTTATGCATTCAGTCTTGGATCCGGGGTGATCACATGGAACAGCAAGAAGTAGAACACAGTCTCCTTGTCCTCAGCTGAAGCAGAGTATCAAGCCATGTGTGTAGCAACGTGTGAGGCGGTTTGGTTGCGGAGACTTCTCCAGGATGTTGGGGAAGAACAAATAGTCGCAACAACAATCAGATGCGACAATTAGAGTTCAATCAAATTGGCCAACAATCTGGTGTCTCACAAAACACTAAACATATTGATACACAATTCCACTTTATCAGAGAGAAAGTGCAATCTAAAGAAATCCATTTAGAATATTGTAATACATGTGATAATGTTGCAGACATTTTCACTAAGCCCCTTAGAAAAATTAAGTTTCAGTTCGACCATGAGGCAGAGGATTTCCCTACACTGATAGCGAGGTTGCGCGATAAAGGAATAATCCAGCCTCCCCTGACTCAAAATCTACAAATGATGAAGTCTGAGCTGCGAGAAGAGGACCCGAATGTGAACAACGTGCTTCGGAGTGGTATCACGACAGAAGATGACAAAGGTTCAGAAAGTGCGTGGGTTCGCAAGGCTCCTACAAAGGAACCTGAATTTGATTTGGAGCACACAAAGGAGACATTCATGGAAGCTAAGAAGAGCTTCACAAAGGCCTCCACTTCAGGTAGCAATGATCAACTAAAATTAGAAATGGATCCTTCGATGCTCACTACCTTTCTGGAGACATGTATGATGTTGTTGCGCGACAACAAGGTTGTGAAAGGACTGCAGAAACTTATCACTAGGTGCGTTGGGTCAAGAGAGCCATGCGTAGTACGAAAGCTTGGGAAACATACATCGCAAACAGGAAGGGAAATGAGATTGACTATGAAAATCGGTGAGTGTAAAATGAATAAAGTAATTTTGGATCTAGGATAGGACGCGAATGCACTACCAACGGAGACATGGGAGGACATGGGCAAACCCACATTACAATGGTCTCTTATTCAATTGAGAATGGCCAACCAACATAAGATTCTACCCATGGGAAGATTACAGAGAGTAACGGTGGATATCGAAAGTGCGAGCGCGCTTGCAGATTTTGAAGTGATAGAGATTTTTGACAATAACAATCCCTATCCTGTGCTACTGGGCATACACTGGGCCACTGATATGAACGGAGTCATAAACTTGAAGAAGCGCAAAATTATTTTTGAGAAAAAGTCACTACGCATAGTAGTACTGCTTGATCATGCCGAAGGAGTGCGATACATAGAACCGGTGCGCGACGATGATAATGATGACAATCTCGACTGTATTTACAAGATAACCGCGCAAGAGCAGGATTGGGTGAATCCAACAATAGATGGTAGAATTTCATGGGAGCGTGACAGATCCTGCACTTCGAATTCAGACGAGGAAGTAGAACGATGGCAGAACCGGCTACACGAGGTAACCACGCTAAATTGCAACGTGATGATAAGGTCATTAAGCTGTGTAGCAACAAAGGCAAGGGATCTACCCATTTATGACGGGTTGACATCAGTTGATGAATTCCTGAATAAATTTGAAAGTGAAGTGCCAGAACAACAACGGTTTGATGCTCTGAAATGGGCTCTGCACGCTACGCCCGCAAGGTGGTGGGGTACGTACAAGCAGAGTTTCGAGGATTGGCGCGAATGCAGAAGGGTGATGCTTATATGATTTGGAAAACCTCAGCTACGGATGAGAGCCGACGATGAGGAGCGAAACAAATTGCACGCCCACCTTTCCAGATGGATACAAGCGTATGGTACGCAACCCGCACAAATGCACACCGCTCTCACGATTAAAAATAGAAACACCAAGCAGAAGCAGGAAAGACGAACCCTGCCAAGGATGATTTGGGGGAAGCCTTTGACAAGGTTTGTGAAGTGCTAAACAGGGTCCACCATGTGAAACACACTGACTGCGTCCTACACGTACCAACAGTTCAATGGGCCTATGGGACCATGTGCAAAACCCTGACTGCGAGAGCAGTTCCAAAGCCGAAGTATGAAACAAGGGCTGAAATCCTGGTGGAACATGCGAAGTCGAGTTCGCGTGTAACAACACCCATAGATACAATGATCCGCGCAAATCAGAACGAAGAAATCCCACAGCTACATGAAGCAGAACATATAAGACTTCAGGAAGAAATTTGACGGGGAAACTTTAGACTCCGCGAACTCGAAAAAGATCGAGTACGAATAAGGAAGAAAAGCACTTTGATGGACGCAAAGGTCAAGACGCTGGAAGATGAAATCAAGGAAGCATTTCTCGTCAAAAAACGAAGGATGGTAGGGCAAGGTACGTACGATTGTACTAATAGGTTGGAGGACTATCATTGTGAACTGGTTAGTCTACTGCCTTGGCTTGGATCGCATATCGTCAAGCGTAGTGACCAAGACAGCGCGTTGCAAATAGTGAAGCGCGCGATGCAAAACCCGATAATAAAAGGTACGATGCTTCCGTGAACCACAAAAAAGGATGAGATGGAGCCCCGCACGGGTGGTGCGACCACCTGACTAGCCATAGGAAGAATAGTCTTAGCGCTCCAGTCAGTTGAAAGGGAGTGTAAGACTATAAATTATTCTGCCTGGGAGCTGCACGCTCTGGGAGATGCGCGCAAGAGCATAAAGTCACAAGGTTCGCGATCGCACATGGAAGACTGCGCTGCCGCACGAGTTGGCTGGGAAGTGACTATTTGTGTCACTATTAATGATGGGATGTCCGATTTGAGGCCAAATGGAGCAGGTGGCAGGCATTTAAGACGCGATTTATCGGCAAGATTTGGGAAAATCTGCTGCCAAGAAAGCATTGATGGCCCAGAATTGGGGGGAACGGTCGAATTTGAATTCAAAAGGCGCTATAAAACTCAAAGGGATGGCCAGTGAATAACACTTAGTCATTTGAGAATTAAGCGTTTGCGTAGAGCACAAAGCATTGAGAGTCAAGCGGTAATTGAACCCCTAAGTTCACGAGAGACAGAATACAGTGTAGAGATGATGATGACCACTAAGGATGGGTTGGGAATTGAAGAGGTTACCGCCGACAAGGCCACGCAGATTGAAATGGTGCGGGATGTCCCAAAAGGCACTGGGGTGGTGACAAAAATCCCCAAATCACCGCGAACACCACGGCCCAAGAAAGATAAATAGGTAATGGGTCCAGTACGCATGTCCCCAAGGAATCCGCGTCACAACAAACTATCCATGGAAGAAAAGGGGAAAGCAGTCACAATAGGAACCGACGAGGAAGAAGAAGACTTGTAGGCCCTGATCGCCGCCACATAAGAAGAAGAAGATGTGGAGGAGGATATCCAACTGTTGCGCTCTGCAGCAAAACTGCTTGCGTATGTCCCTCCGTGGAAAGGGAAAACCAAAGTACCAAAAGATTTGGATGCAACGAAGAGTTCACCCCAGACCCTGCTCCTTCCCGATGGCATTATATTTGAGGGCGCGCACCTAGGCCGCGTGCCAACCATGAAATTTGAACACTGGGACCTCGCTGACTGCGAAAAGTTCCCGCACCTAAAGACGGTGAATCTGATGAAGCAGAATATTGAGGGGGCGGTGATAGTGTTAGAGTTGTGGAAATGGTTGCGCGGTGTGGAAAAGGCCGGGTTGCTTCATTTGTTATGGATACCACATTTCCACCACGTGCCCATCACCATTTTCGTCATCAAACCACTGCTCTGCCTGGTGCATGATGGCTATCTATAGCTGGAAGAGCCTATTCCCATCACGGTAGACCTCATTCACCGTATCTCTTGGATCCCCTGTAAGGGAAAGGACCCCGCTAGTATAGCCAGAAAAGGTAGCGATTTGGCTCTCGCAGAAGCGATCAAGGCAAAGTATAAGCTCAAGAAAAAAAAGGGGCTACGCCATCTCCAACATCAAGGACAATGGGGTGCGCGTATCAACTCAACTCCTAGCCGGTAAAGTTGTGAGAAAATGCCACACCGATGAGGTACCAATGCCTGTGGTCACGTTGGCTGAGCAGTGCGCTGAGGGGGTCCAGTTCAACTGGGCCGAATTCCTCTGCGAGGAATTTTTGATAAACTGTCGTGGAGCCCAGGAGCAAGGTAAGACCTTCCACTACGCGTGGTTGCTCTTATCCATATTGCTGGTAGTGGGAGAAATGCCAGAGGATAGTTAGTTCCCCAACATTGACAGAGAGTTACCAGAGGCCGTGAAGTACGCTTCGCTTTGGGCCACCAAGGACGCGAAACAAATTCGCAACACAAAAATTTTCTGGGTGCTCATGGAGACGAGCATTCGAATGTGGATCAACAGGAAACCACGCCTGTCACCTACGGTGCAAAATAGTCTACAGAGTTTCACAGATTTGAAAGCCGATATGCAGAACATTTATATCAGGGCGCGAAAGGATCCAACAAAGCAGTAGATGAAGCTACCATTTGTAGCCAATGATGATGCAATTTTCACTGTATTAGAGACATGGCCTCCCGAATGGCGCGCCCTAGACCTCACAGAACTGGAGGAGGTGGCAGCCCAGAAGAAAAAGGACTATGCTAAGTTGCGCGTCACTCAATTGGCAAAGAAAAGGCGAAATGAAAAAGCAACAGCTGAGGTAAGGGCAGCACGAGAAGTGACACAGAAAGTCACGGAGTAGAAGAAGGCAACAAAAGTAGCAACAGCAGCGCAGGCAACACAAATTCTTTAAACTTTGTATTTGTGTTTTTACCCATGAATTTGAGAATTCTTACTCTTGATCCAACTGAGGAGTTGCAATGTATTTGGGAAGGTCATGAACCTCTTGGCTAGACCTCTTCGTCACTTTCTAAGTTTGATGCTTTAAACTTTCCTCGTGGGATGGTACCATCAGGGTGGAGGTGGTTGCATCCAACTTCGAAAGGATCTCATTTGTGGAAGCTCAACTCACATTTACCCATCACAATACATGACTTCGATGAGTATTACGGGCAATCGACGTTTGTGGTGGTTTTTTCATGATTTACTCTGGTTGATTCTTATGGCGAGTTGGATGCAAGTGGAATTTGCAGGGCAACCCTCATCTACTGGTAGTTCTCTTCTTTTTGTTTGAAGTTACCAGTCATTGGTGCCTCTAGTCCCCTAGCACTGCCTCCTTGTGGTTAGGCATCCCGTTGAACACTACCAGTGTTGTATTATTACTCACCACCGCTGGTTACTCCTATTCCTCTCTACTTAGTAGTCTTCCTCACCCTGAGGCCTCGTGAGCCAATGTAACTTGGTTGGGGAGCAAGAGGCCATGGGATAGAAGGTAGGGTCTGCACTTAATCCAGGCTCAAGAGACATCTTTAGCCTAGATTTAAGCGCAAGCCCTACCTTCTATCCCATGGCCTCTCGTCGAAGTCATGTATTGTGACGGGTAAATGTGAGTTGAGCTTCCACAAATGAGATCCTTTCGAAGTTGGATGCAACCACCTCCACCTTGATGGTACCAACCCATGAGGAAAGTTTAAAGCATCAAGCTCAGAAAGTGATGGAGAAGTCTCTCCAAGAGGTTTGTGACCGTCCCAAATATATTACAACTCCTCAGCTGGATCAAGAGTAAGAATTCTCAAACTCACAAGTAAAAACACAAATACAAAGCTTAAAAAATTTGTGTTCACACCACTTATCCATGGAACAAAGCGTGAACCAGACATGTTAAATGTATGCTCCATCAATATAAAGTTGATTTAATGTTTGCATGGAGTGTGTTAGCCAAACACCCTATATTTAAAACAAGGGAAATGACGAAGTGGTCAATCACCTCTTTTACCTAAATATCTTACCCCATTATGAAACAAAATTTAACATTCAACTACACTATATTGTTTATATTATATTGTAAAACATCTTTCAACACAAAACTTATAATAATTAAATTTAATAATTTAATAATCTTCCATAATTTTAAAAATGTACAAGTATATAATGTCGTTGCATCATTTTCTTATATAATATATGGATTTAATTATAACATAGATTTAATAATAATACATCACTTAGAAATCACACATTAATTATGGGAATCACATTATCCATATGTATGTTTTATAAATAATTTGGTTATGTTTTTGTTATCTATTCACTTTTTTTTCTTCTTTTTTTTTTCCACTGGAAAAATCCGTAATTTTCATTAAGAGAAGAAAATTACATATTGTAAATGCGGTAGCATATGCTAAATCTTTTCATACCAAGATCCACCACACAGGGTGATCTGCCATTGTATACCAAATATAATGATGATAGCCTATTTTACTGTCTGGCTTGTTTGCCTGTACAAGACCATGCAGGGTCAAATTTCTCTATATATATGTTTTTCGTAGATAGTCAAAAAATTCCAGATTTTATGCATTTATTTCTCTGATATTCGGGACTGTTGTTCCTATTGGGCTCTCCGGTCTATATATGGCCTGTGGAAGAAACGGTGCTGCTCAGACCCTTGCTGTTCCAATATTATCCATTCTCCTTTGGGAAGTGCCAGAGCCTCCTTGGATAATTGATCAGCGCAGTTGTTATGTTCCCTGTATATGTGAAAGCAAGAGATGTGATTGAATGCTGCCTTGAAAGTTTGTATTTCATACATTATATTGCTGAGAATATATATGTGACAAGTTGTAATAAGGTTGAACCAATTTCCAACAGTCTTCAAATCCCCATATATATTAAGATTTTGACACTGCTGTTCCAAGGAAAAGTGTAATAAATTGCGAAAAGCCATTATTTCCGCAAAGTTGTTTGAGCCCACACCAAGCCCCATCTGTACTTTGAATCTATGATTTTCGTTTATATGAATCACGAATCCTCCCCCACAGCCAATTTGGTTTGCTGCCCCGTCTGTTACCTATTCACTTTATTTGATGAACACTTTGTTTAAATAGTTGCAAATTATTATAATAAGTAATAATTTAATTAATATGGTTATGAAATTTATGAATTTAAGACGATCACGAAGCATATTACCTAAGCAAGCAAACTAGTACAGGGTTGAACCTAAACGAACTTAGCGAATAAATATTTGATAAGATAGTTAATTAGATATATATAGAGTTATGGATATTAAATTATATTAATGTAACGAAATGAATAAAGGAATTAAATATGGAATATTTTATTTACCCATCAGCTTGGCCTAGTTACATGGTGGAGATATAAAAAATGATGAGATATAAAAAATGATAAATAGAAGTTTCATTGTATCTGGAGATATAAAAAAATGATGGATAGAAGTTTCATTGGATATCAAGTTGATGAAGAAGCAATTTGTAAAGATGCGTAAATAATTTATTTCTTTCTTAAGAACTATCTATCCATCCAGAAGCAGAGTACATATTATTTGGGAACCTTATCTGTTGTCCTACATAAATTATATAGCTAATATTGACAACTCCTCGAACAAACCCGTTGTTCCTTCTTTCAGAGAGAAGGCCACCATGGTCGATCTGGTGAGTGCAGGGGCGTTGTTTATTTTTGCTGAGAATGAAAAATGTAGGCAAATGATTTACCCTACTACAATGCCCCTAAACTCTATAAATCAGAACATGGACAAAAAATGAAAATCTAAAAGAAAAAATAATATGGTCGCGGGGTTTCTTAGATGGCCAAGAAGTAGCCTTGAAAGAATTATGTTATAAATAATTAACAAAATATCCATTTCCAGTCTTATAAAAACCCTGCGGTTCTTGAAAGGAAGGAATCCCTTCTTGTAACCCTAATGCTTAAATATTTAGATTGCAAATCCAAGGGAATACATGGTGAAATCTTTTAAAAAACAAAATTTATACCCAAAGGATTTACAACCGACAATATTATCTACATAGCTTGCCAACTATATTCATGAGATAAACAGAAAGAAGAAGTATTGTGTTACGGGAGCTATGAGAAAGCCAGGGGTTTACAATCTCGAGAACAGGGATAATCCTTGACAAAACCTGTGAAAAACATAAAAAGCATGACAATGTAAGATATTATACTAGACGAAAACTGTGACTATATGTGAATATTAAAAAAACTGTAAAAACCAAATGTGAATCGATACCCTTTTAGAAAGGCCCTACCTCTGGTAGAAGAGTGGACACGCACAGGTGAGAACCCTTCTCAATGCAGTGAAGTAATCAACACTTTTGGAATGAAAAATGTGGAAAACTTTCTGATAAAGGTCTTAAGAGAACACTTGGTAAGTAATTTGTGGAAGTTGAATGTGTCTAGAGCATTAGCCACAGATAGTACATGCCTGGCACAGTAAGGAAGACGCGAACTTTTGTATCTGGACCTTGGCTATTATTAAATGGTAATTCATATAAAAAGGATGGTAGATGACTCACATAATTAAACATTTAATTAAAAAAACTGTCAACCATTCACGTCACATGTGTTATTAAATTCGAAAATCTGTGCCTGATGTTCGAGGGATGTACCACCATCGTCGCCATTTGTCTACATCTCTGTCATTTGCTGCGTGAGAGACTTGAGTTTTAGATGCAGAAAGAAATTACCTTTCCAGTGTGGGTTGTGCGATGGATTGGGCATTGTTCTCTTAAAATCTCAGCAGCCAGATTAGTTTGTTTTCGACCACATCGCTGTCATTTGCTATGTGAGAAACTGAGTTTTAAAAAAAAACGAAATTTCCTTTTCCTTGTGCGTTGTGCGATGGATTGGCCAGATTAGTTTGTTTTCGACCACCTCTCTGTCATTTGCTGCGTGAGAGACTGAGTTTTAAAAGAATAACGAAATTTCCTTTTCCTTGTTCGCTGTGCGATGGATTGGGCATTGTTCTCTTCAAATCTGAGCAGCGACATTAGTTTGTTTTCGACCGTGTGATGTGTGATGTGTGAGAAACTGGATGTTGTGTTATGTGTGAGACTAAGTGCTCTGAGTCTGGAGTTAAAGTATTAATACAGCACTGGATGCTTTGCTATAAAGAATTGAAATGACTCTCTTATTTGTTTTTCAGTAATTTGAATTCATAAGATACAAGTAAAATTAGGTTATTGTTGTCCAGACGAATCCCCTAGGTTATTGTTGTCAAAACGAATCCCCTATTGAATTCTTCCAATTTGGCACTGTGTACTCTGCATGTGATCTGTAGCGGAATCCTGTTATACAGTGCCGTTTGATCCGGTATATATTGCCATTCGATCCATGTGAAGATTTGTTTTTATACCATATGAGAATCTCGTTATCTATGTATTTTGTCAGGATGATTAACCACAAGACTATATACATTACCACTGCGAAGATTGTTGGAGGATCCGATTTGATCCAATTTATGATTGCAAGAGCTAATGGGCATACTATAGGGTATTAAATGCCCGGCTACATGCGCTCTTGTTAGCTCTTTAACATGTGCGCGTGGTGATAGATAAATAAAAAAGCAGTAGTCTATAACGCGACTTTTTGAAAGCTTTTCCGGCAGATTTTTCGGTCAAAATCCGGCAGCAATTCATTGGAATCTCAAGTTTGATAGCTAGTTTCTGCACAATCGATGGCTCCCAGGGGTTTTTCAGGGCGCTGAATCCAAATATGCAGTTAAAAAAAAAACCATTTATAAAACTGCAAAAATCAAGATTTAACCTCATTTCTTCTGCCGGATTCCGTCACCAGAATCTCCAAAAAGTCGCATTATAGACAACTCCAATAAAAAATAAGCGCCAGCTTGTTAAAGAGCTAATGGGGCGCATGCGCTCCTGTTAGCTTTTTAATGTGCGCGTGGTGATAGATAAATAAAAAATACGCGCCAGCCTGTTAAAAAGGTAATGGGGCACATGTAACTGGACATTTAATGCCTTATAGTATGCCCATTAGCTCTTGCCAGTTATGATAAGAGCAGTACATATTTTGTATATTTTGCTTGAGGATTTGGTTTGTATTTATCGTAGTCAGTACACTGAAATTATTGCCAAATAAAAACATGACTAATAGAATATTAAATAAAATAAATTAAAATTCAATAATAAGATATTTTTAATTTTGCAATAAAATATTAAAAAAAAAATATTTTTAATTTTACAATATTTACATTGGAAAATTATTTTTAATTTTTAGTCAAGAGCTCACTTATTATTTTTAATTTTTAGTCGAGAGCTCACTTACTAATTAAGGAATCAACGACTTACCGAATGGGTATTCCTTAACGACTTACCGAATGGGTAATCCCCGCAAGCGACAGGATAATAAGCTAACTTTCACTTCAAAAGAGTTTTATTTCCTATCTATTTTGGACATCCGACTCTACTTTAAAGGTCCAAACAGATTTTGCACCATCCCAGCGCAACAAAGCCAATATGTTGTGAGCAATAAAATAAAGTAAAAATTAAACAACATAAATGAGAACTTTTTGATGGATTGGGCAATGATGAGTTGGTAGTTTTTTATAATTAAATTTTATTAAACAATTTAACAACAACAAAAGTAACTAACTTATTCTGAAACAAAAGTAACTAACTAATAAAAGTATTTTTAATGCCAACAATATCATATAAGTTCAAGTGAGACTTAATGTTCAAGTCATACCAGAAATATTACTTTATCTACATTTATAGTAGAATGTAGGGGCCTAGACATACTACTTTATCTACATCTATAGTAAAGTCCACTGCACTACACATTCTTTGATAAAATGGGTCAATTTCACACCACAATAATCAATCTGCCCCATTCATTCGTACTCAACTAATATTTCACATTACAACAATCAATCTACCTCATTCACTCATAATCAATAAATTAAATGGTACCATGGCCTATATGGTAGATTTTCTGGGTAAAATGCTCCAATTGGTACAAAATAGTGAATTGTTTTGTGAAATTCTGTTTTATTGTTTTTTATTTTAATTTAGCTATATTTAAACTAGGCTGCAAGAACTAGTTACTATATGGCCTTTGTTAGAAATACTAGTGTATAATTTAATTGACCTCAAATTATTTAAATTTGTAAATTGTAATCTATTATAAAAAAAGACCAAAATAAATGAAGAATAATTTAAATGTAAAACAAAATTACAATATTTAATTTAAACTATCATATATCTATCTTCACCACGGATCAATCAAGGTGAAGGGATCAAATCTCTTCAGGGGCAAATCTTTCTTCAAATTTTACATTAAAAAAGTTATTTACACCTCCATAAATTTTTATCTCTCCAATCTAAATCCGCAGATAGAATTAAAACTGATATATATATATATAATTTTTCTAACTTAAAATAAGAATTTTATCATTAAATCTCTATTTGGTATTTTTTTTTAAATTTGAAGGTTGTCGTGACTTCGCACATATAGACAAATCAAGAAAATTTCATTTTGAAATCTTGATCCTTTTGCCTAACAATTAAATCAAGAAAACATACCATCACATAGTTGAGAACAAGCTTCTAGCATCCCCTCCGGAACTTATCATCAAAATCAGCTATAAATATCAGATATGCATTTCACTATGATAAAGGAGAATAAAAGAGTTGCAGGGTAATTGGGGAAGGTGATCAGAAAGCTGAGATCTTAAATCAAATATGGGAACTAATTCCCTGTTAGTTTTCTTGAATTTTTATAATTTGTGGTTAAAAGGGAATCAAATCTTCCAAAACCTTGCTTCTTTGCGCATACAGTTACAACAGAAAATAAAGAGTATAAGAGAAATTGAAAGCAGAGTAGTCACAATTTGTCCTAGAGGTTACAAGTTAACTCCGAGTACGTGGAATTGACTCTGGAGAATTAACAGATAAGCATCAAACTTCAGTTCATATGTCAGAAACCTCAATTGGCTTACTCCCCCGACAGACCCCACTTCTATAAGGTTGATTTGATGGAGCTTCAAAGGTAGTCCTGGAAATGCCAAAATTGGAGGTCTAGTACAAAATAGCTAAGGAGACCAACTTTAGTTATGCGCATGATACAGCATAAGGTTCTAATAAAGTCCAGGCAGTTGCACCAAAGTAAGGACTTGAGATTGCAGCAAATCTACATATATGAAACCTGATTTTGAAAGGCAATGCAAAATTAATAGCACAGGAGGTTCTGAGGCCTGAGAACTGAGTGAGCTAAGCGTAGTTTATTGTTGAAACTTGAACACTGTGATTCAAGAAATAAGAGAATTAATAAATGTCCTCATTTTCAAGGGTCGGTCTTCGTGTTAGATGACTGCTAATAGGGTTGCAGACAAACTTCCAAATGGCGTTGTCAGAGGACCCAATTTCAGGGAAAAAAATTGCATAAATTTGATATGGAAGTGTTTGAACCTTTTTCGGTAGTGGAAATGGATTCAACACCATTAAAAACATGTGGGGCACCCAAAATCTTGAAACTTGACAGCTATAACCCGGATTTCCAAAATTTTCTGCCAGATTTTCTCAAAATCATTACCAGAATTTCCATTATTTTCCAGACAAAATTGTAACCTAGTTAGACTAACACCTTCTCAATAATTGCAACAAAATAGTTGCAAAGGGTGCAATTGTTCCTATTAGAACAAAAGTGATACGGTGTGTGTGGCCACAACATTGATCACAAAACATCGAAGAAAATATACTGAACCTAAACCTTTTTAATAATGACAAGGAGTCATCAGTAGTGTTAAAAAAAAAAAAAAATAATGCACTCAAAGAGCAAATTGAGATGACAACCTAACGAGTGCAATTGTTCCTATTGGAACAAAAGTGGTACAGTGTGTGTGGCACAACAGTTGTCACAAAACATCAAAGAGAATATACTAAACCTTTTTAGTAATGACAAGGAGTCGTCAGTAAAAGATAATCCACTCAATGAGCAAACTGAGATGACAACTTAAGGAGACTATATGAAGAAACAAAAGGTCCATAATTTGTAAACATCAATCAGCTTTTGAATAATGTCATTTACGGTTATTTCCCTTTTAGGCATGATCATTCTAGAGGAAAAATTATGATAGTCACTCTTGACATTGTAAGACTCCTAAAAATCAGATTACCAAAGAAATTTTGTTAATGCTGTACAAAAATTATCTCGTTCACATGCAGGGGCCGAATGGTTTGGGAATCAGACCCAAGTCACATTGATATCACATCTATTTCATGAAATGTACAATTCTATACATGGTGACAATATAAATATTTTACTTAACAATAAAAAAGAGAGTTACATGGATTCGTCTATACCATCTTTAGCTGCAACCATGTTCCAACAAACTTCTCTAAAAAGAACATTGCCAAATCACTGTTCCTTTTGTTAGAAGTTTTGACCCTCACTTTAAACATCCACTCTTTTATCTGCACCCACAGCTATCTGCTCACATGCGACACTTTGAATGCTGTAAGCCACTTCTTGGCTTTGAGAAAAACTTTGAACATGCACTTTCACAGAGATTAAATCTTCCAGTGTATGATGTTCGTGATTAAAAGTCCACAGCACCTTTTAACCAGCAGAACGAGCCATATCTTATCTCAGTAAGATGCCTTCTAAAACCAGTTGTGTCAGGACAGTTGACCTGTTTTAACATTAAAACCAAGATTTTAGCCCTTCTAACCAATAAAAGGAGGGCATAACACATGATCCTACTCCATCTATGTTTTGAAGTAGGAACGAATTAATGACCCTTGATGTTCGCTGAAGACCAAAATTGATACTCTGTAGAGAATTTTAGCATCCAATTTTAATGTTTAAAGGATCCTTCCAGATTATACCCAAATGCCTGGTTGATTATGTACGTTTGGGCATAAAATAATAAATTTTTCTTCATAAATGATTTCAGATCATCGAACGCAGATAATGCTGTTACAGTTGGGGTATAGCATACTGCCCCCCATAGATCAGCCACAGTGACCCATAAGATTAGCCATTAAAATTACTGTGATGCAGAACATAATGGTCTGCAGCAATACTTAAACTAGAGGAGTCCCAGAAACTTATCATTTAACTGCTCGCTTTCCGAGTTTAGATGGCAATAATTCTTGAAAGGACCCATGACCCATGATCTCTCTTCAAGAGATTCTTAAAACTGTTCTTTACGAATACCAGAGTCGTCATTTTCCTCAGTGAACCTTTCATAGAACTTAATCACTTTAGGGTGTGCCTTGATTTTCGATGGATCGAAACCAGTGAGTTCAAGCCCTTCGAGGCTCTTTACACGAGAAAGGGCCACATAAACCATGCCATACTCAAATGCATTGGACAGATCAGTTTGAACTCTATCCAATGTCATACCTTGGCATTTATGCACAGTAAGTGCCCATGATAGGATAAGTGGAACCTGCCTTCTACTAGCCACCACTGTTTTCCCCTCATGGACCTCCCACTCAACAGGTCTTAAAACCTGTTCTGTTTCAAGGCAATGAAAGCGCACAACTGGCCAAAGACCTCTTGGGCTTACATCCCGTGATTCCCTCATCTCACTGTAGGTAAACCCTGTAACCACACCCCTGGCACCATTCGCAAGCCCTATTTCTACATCCAAATTCCAAATAAGCACCACTTGGGCACCTTCACAAAGATAGAGCTCCTTGGGAGCCACTCCATTATATAGCAAATGCTTTTGCGCTCCTGTATCCCTGGCTGTAAATGGGATAATTTCTTTGTTCAATGCCATTAGTTTGAATTCATTCTCGCGTCTGACATTAGCTTTTGTTGGAAAAAGTCGTGTTGGTGTTATACCATGAGTCCAACTTAATGGCCCTGTGCAGTTACTAAGACTCACTTTGGTATTAGGGCTGCACCTACCCCTGCGAATTTCATTCAGCATAACTATAAACTCTCTGTCTGCTTGCCGAAACACTTCATTCAAGTCCATTTGCATATCAAAGCACTTCTTCCAGCACTTAGCTTCAAAAGCAAATTGCTTCCTTAAATTTGGAGGTTTCACAGGTGGAAGCTGAAAGAAATCCCCGGTGACAACCAGCTGCAATCCACCAAATACTCGTTTGTTCTTCCTTATATCCCTGGCTATATAATCTAGCTTGTCAAAAAGCTCGCCATCGATCATACTTATCTCATCAATTATCAGAGCCCTTGCGGACCTCCACCTTCTCAAGGCCTCTGAATTTACCCTGCCGCTAATTATGGATGCTAAAACAGGTGCCGGTTTATCCCCTAATCCGATCCCAGCAAAAGAATGCAACGTTCTACCATTTAGAACACATGCAGTAATCCCAGTTGATGCAGTAACAAATACAGAATCGGGGTCATACAGTTCAAAAAGTACTCTTCTAGCAAATTCAAGCAAGTAACTCTTACCGGTACCCGCTGATCCTGTCACAAATACAGACTTTCCCTGGGAAATAGCTTTCAGTACTTTCCACTGCTGATCAGAAAATGTTGGAGGCTTCGATGTCGATGTTTCAAAAAATCTTCCATCAAAATCATCATCACCCGACCTTAAACCATTGTTCATCCCATCAGATTGGGTGTCTTTACTGCCAGTTTCCCAGAGACGTATCAACTCTTCTTCATTGCTATGACCCAAAAAAATCTGAAGTGCATCCTCCAAGTTGTAGGGCGTCACAGATGGTTCGAGGCTATCACGGTTCTCATTTTCAGAATTATTTCGGATGCCCTCCAAATTATATGGCACCCGAGATAGTACAGAGGAATACCTGTTTTCAGCTCGATTATGCAGAGAATATGTGTCTTTGTTCTCTGCAGGAACGTGATCCTCCCCCGGTGCCCGATATGAGCCGTTGATATCTTCAGAAACCTGATCCTCCACAGATGCCGAATGTGACCCACTACCCTCTGGAGAAAACTGACCCTCCACAGGTGCCCAAATTTCTTCATTGAAGTGGTCATTTGGTTTATGACCTAGCTCTGCTTTGTTCACCTCCTGGTCATTACATACTTCTCCACAGGAGCTGAAAAGCCTTCTCCGTGCCTTGACACTCTGATGTAGCTCCCGCACTCTGTCGGATTGAGGATTAGCAGGGCTAAAGTATTGAACGGTGCTACCAAAGCTGACTGATTCAGTATTAGTGAAGTTCGACTCGGCCATTTGATCAACGTTTGTTGAGCGCTCTTTTCACTAAATCTATAATCGAAGAGAAGCACGTAAGAGTTTGCAAATTGACAAAGCATTACCTCTATACAATGAAGCAAACCCACCCTGAATTTGATGCAGCGCTCTTTTCACTAAATCTATAATCGAAGAGAAGCATGTAAGAGTTTGCAAACTGACAAAGCATTACCTCTATACAATGAAGCAAACCCACCCTGAATTTTATGCATACCACTATGGCAAGAACACATTTCACAAAAGACGGACAGTTGAAAATGAGACAGTTCGATGGCTATATATCATGGGGTTTGCTATGTTAGAAATCATGAAAATGTATATAGCGTAGTGTATAATCCGTAACATATCATTGAAAGTTGTGCAATATCGGGCGTGTGCCGTCAATCCAATGGCACAGAGCTCAATGTGCATAATATTTAATGTTCTGGAGCTGACGAAGAGCTTACTGCTCATGGTGTCGATATCAATTGTAGAGCTCATGGTCACCGCTCAAACTCATCCATTTCTTTACGGTGTTTTCTTTATTTAGCGTACGAGTTTATTATGTGGCCCTGTTACGATCGATTAGGCTCTGACTTTAGGATTGGGTTTCCCTAGGCGGCCGCCGCCGCGCTAGGGCTGTAGAACCCGAAGCTCTTCGGTTTATTTAATTCACATGCGGGGAGGTTTATTTAGTTCAGGTGCACGTACGGGAAGTTAATGCACATAATGAATATATGCCACCAACCATCAACTGGTTCTGATGGGCATAAAGGAGTTTTAGATTGGATTTTTTTTAGTATGCTCAGAGTTGATGTAATCACTGTCAATGCCCAAATGGTATTGGATTTGGTCACTCTTAAGCTTGTTAGGAAGAATTTTAGTGGACAACCCCCACCGTTTTTCAAATCTAGAGCAGTCACGCGCTGTCGCTGAGAGTATTTTGTAACAAAGAGTTGAATTCTCTGTGGCCCAGGGCGAGTTTCTTTGGGACCGAATAAGACCATTTGAAATTTTTTCCCGCGGCACCGAAACCCGTAATAAGTCAGATCTAACAAAACAGGCATCCCGGGATTCACGCAAAGTGTTTGACAGAATCTGCCGATTAAATTTGACTCTAATACCAAGATGGCGGTAGACGGATTTTCTCTAAATTTTTTGATGAATTTTATTGCCAAGGAACAGACAGAGACAAAAGAATGGGTTCCAAATCCAGGGATTGGATTTGTGCAACAAGACGAATTGTGCCAAGATGACATGTTTGGGCTTGTTGAATTATCAACTGTTGAAAACCAGCAAGAGCAAGTGGTAGTCAGCTCGGTGTCCGATTTCTCATTCTGGACAGCATCGGTAAAACAAATGCTATGGAAAATGGAATTTCTCGACATTGAAAACAAGCAGTTTCATTCAGAAATACACACCCTCTTTGCCAGAGTTTTAGAGGTGGAAGAGGATAATTCATCCCTTAAGAATATGTTACATGAAACTAAAGAGCAGGGAATTCTCCATCCTCCAAATGGTGCACTGCATGCAAAAATCATTGACCTTAAAAGCAAGCAAGAAATCCGACCCCAATAAGCCACCTTTAAACAAGAAACATAGACACACATCAATTCTTGGGTACATGTGGTTCAAAGGAAGGATAAAACTCCTACCCCTCTTGCAGCAGTTGAGGAGGTGATGCAAGCAAAACTTGGGGAAGAACGCCACAGATGGGTAAGAGAATTGAATCTCAAGGTGAGAGGTCTCCCCTTACCCCACCCCTCTTCGGATCCTATGGAAGTGGGGGCTAGGTCCCTTCGGGACACCCTTAGCCTCCCCAATATAGCTTTGGATAGAGCCTCGTTGGGCTATGACTCCACTCTCTTCCTCAGGTTTCAGATTGCATCTGATCGACTTTGCACCCTCAAGGCTAAGCAGAGGTTGTTTTCTCTTCCCAACAGGGTCTTCTTGGACGAGGACCTCACTCAAGCACAGGTTGTGGAACTTAAACAATCCAGAGAACAGGTTATGGCAGCACGAAAAGCAGGGAAATGGGCGGTTATCAGGAATCTCCAGGCAGTCATTCGAGACTCCTTCCCACTTGGGTGGAAACCTCGAACTGGAGGTTCCAAATGACGGGCCCGCTTGGGGAAGCGACAGGGTACAGGGATTTCTATCCATTGTTGGAATGACAATGGATATTTCTAGTCATCGTCAGGACTCTTATATGATGCTCTCGAATCAACGGACATCCTCTTTGTCACCGAGACTCATGCGAGCCTTGTTTGACCCCTCCCAGATATTGCAGGTTACTATTGGATCTCAGTTTACAAGCAGGAGATGAGGAGCTCAGGAGGGGTCAGAGCATCAAGTGGAATTACCTGTTTGGCTAGTGACTCACTCCGGAACAGAATATCTTTGGTAGTTGAAGATGAGTTTTCCAGGTTTATGTGGATTTGGATTAGCGTCAGAGTCTCTCCTCTAAGGGACATCTACATTGCAGTTTGTTACTTCCCCCCAGCGTCTTCACCATTTGTTGTCCAAATGGCTCAAATGGGGATCCCTTTATAGACTTGTACACTGACATCACCCGATACTGTGTTGTTGGGGAAGTCATCCTCCTAGGTGACTTCAATGCTCGCACTAGAGATCTCTAGATCCCTCTCCACGACTTATTAAAGGATGTATTTTGTACCTAGGGGATAGATCGAGATTCAGTGGGGCTTCACTGGATGTCAGATGATGCTTTAGGGCCCATTACAGTTTTTGGTAAATGTCTATTGCAGTTGGGGGAATCTCAAGAGTTGTTGATTCTAAATGGTCTCCCTTGTTTCCCACACTCTTGCTTTTTCACATGCCGCCCATATGGCGGGGGTGCGAGTGTAGTTGATTATGTACTCGCTAGACATAACTTGCTGCCTTTTATTCGCCATTTCTCAATCTCCCCCATCCCTCTTGCTGATCATTCACTTTTTTCCTTCTCTCTCCAGTTTGACTCTCCCCTTCCACTCCACCCCTCCCCTCGGGGCCCACCCCGAACTACCTTCCGATTTGACGAAGGAGACCCTGACATTTTCTCCTCTACCTTACGCAAGATGTTCCCATCAAAAACCCAATTTTCCTTGTTTGATTCTGCTTCCACTAAATACACCTGTCTTTCAGCTGCCATTTGGGAAGCAACACTCAAATCCTTCCCCCACTCCACTTGTCCCACTTCCATCTCCCCTAAAGTTGAATCTTGCCCCATGAACAAATGGTATGATGATGAATGCAAGACTCTACATAGAGAACTTTAATATGCTTTCACCCACTCTCAACCCTTCTACTTCGACCTTAAAGCTTCTTATTGTCATCTCCTTCGTCACAAGAAACGACTCTTTGTCTCCCATAGCAAACGAGAACTTTCTGCTCTCCTTGCCCACTCCCCTAAACAATTATGGCGTACCATCTTTCCCTGACGCTCCCATATTCCACCTGACCTCGACCCTACATCCATGTTCTCTCACACTTCCAACCTTCATGATATTCCCGGTTAGGCCCAAATTCATGTTACCTCCCCACCGTCTTCCTGTTATCTATTCTCAGACAGGGATATTAGAGAGGCAATTTGGCTGATGAACAACAACAAAGCAGCCAATGAGGAAGGCTACCAAGCAGAGTTCTTTAAGCACGATTTCCGTGCTTTGGTTAGCTACTTCGTTGATCTCTTCAACCATGTAGTCTGTGAAGGTTTTCCACCGACATGGGCACACCACATCATCCGTCCAATCCACAAATAAGGTTCCAGCTCAAATCCCAGTAACCACAGAACGATCATGGTGGGTCACACATTCTCGAAGTTGTATGTTATTGTTCTACATAGGAAGCTCTCTAGTGACCTTGAGCAGAGACAACTCAGAGCTAGGGGACAAACATGTTTTCAACCGGATCATCAAACCATTAACCACATCTTAACCCTTCGCGCCGTGATTGAGGAGGCACGTCACCGCTCTTCAAAAGTCTATTGTTGTTTCGTAGATTTTCGGAAAGCTTTTGACTTTGTTCTGAGGGAGACCTTGCTCCAGAGAATCAGAGATATTGGCATCTCTGCAACCCTATTGACTATATTATGCACCTATATGAGTCTATTCTTGGTCGTCTTCACGCAGCCCATGGAATCTCTGATTTCATTCGAAGCACTATTGGGGTTAAATAGGGTTGTCCATTGTTCCCTACCCTGTGTGAGATCTATATTGATGAGTTGGAAGCATTTCTACACGAGCATATCCAAGACACTGATGGTTGCCTTCTTCACCAAGTTCTGATATCTATTCTACTCTTCACTAATGACGTGGTCCTCCTCTCCTCATCCCTAGAAGGATTACAGAGGCAGTTGGATGCCTTAGCTCTGTTTTGTGACCATCGATAGTTGACAGTCAACCTAGGTAAAACCAAGGTTATGATCTTCAATGGGGTGAAGAAAACCATAGACCTTCATTTTCTATTCAGAGGGGAGGAGATTGAGATCACCAGCACGTATACTTACTTGAGGGTGCAATTCTCAGGGCCCCGTTTTAGTTTGCGACCAACGCTTCGACCTCGGATCAACAAAGGATATAGATCCTTAGCTCTTCTCGAGAGACAATGCTTTCGACATCACTTCCAGGACATCTCGTCCAAGATGAGCCTCATGAACACCTTGATTCGTCCCACTGTTCTATATGGATCCGAGATTTGGGGACCATCTTTACTTGAGTCACACCGGGCTTCAACTAAGAGAGTCCAGATTCTTCTTCTTCGTCGCATCATTAGGTGCAAACTGACAATGCTGCAACACATCATCCTTGCGGAGTTTGGAGCTCAGCGCTTTCGTCTTGAGATAGTCTTTAGATTGGTTTCATTCTTACATCGTGTCCAGGGCTTGGCAAACTCGATAAAGAGTAGGGATCGTTATCCTTATTTGGCATATTTCTCTTTTGAGACTATTGCCCATTTTACTCCCTTAAGATGAGCCAGATGTTGGTTTACAGTGTTTCAAACCTCTTAGAGTCAGTGGGAATTCAGTTGGATCGTCTCCCTCCTTTCTGATATTCCTTAGATGCTCCTAGCCACCTTTTACCTACAAGACAGGAGCTAAACAAGATCATCAGGGAGGACATCTACAAGTAGTTTGTCTAGGTCACCTGGGTCAACCTTCCAAGAGGGTTACGCCCAAAGATGGCCTTCTACACTGAGCACTTCTTAGAGTTGAGAGACGGGCTCATTGTTCGACCCCAGTATACGTTTCACCACTAGATGCATGCTCTTCGCATTCCTCTAGGCTAGTTGAGAGTAGGTTCTCATAGACTTCGGGTAGAGACAGACCACCAATTGGATAGACTAGATAGACTCTGTCAGGTATGGCATTTACAGGAAGTGGAGACCGAGGTGCAACTCATCCTTGGATACCCTGCCTACTACGAGATCAGAGGAAGGTTCCATTGCTTGTTCAGAGATTCTCAGACCCTCGCCGACTTTTTCAAGTACCCTGATCATAGATGTTTGGCCCTATATATGCAGGAAGCTCTTAGGTTCTGAGCGCATATTCTTCAGGCTCCCACCAGACCAGACCCCACACAGAGGATCACAACATTTTTCAGGGTACTACCTTTAGACAGGAGCACCAAGGGATCGATTTGTTACCAATACGTATCCAGACTCCAGATCAGTGAGGATCCGTGGGACCTCACCCTACCACACAATATCTCAGCAGCAATTCCATCTCAAATCCGTTCTTGGGAAACAGACTGGGTCCTCCAACATTCAGCGGCGTGTGAACCCCCCTAGGATACGATTTTTTGAATAGTCTGCACTTGCCATTAGCTCTTCATCAGGCCAACAAACTTTGTTGAGTTTCTTCAGTGTTATTCATTCAGCCTCAGATGTTAGGAGAGACGGGTCTGATCCTCAGACCTATTAGCTCCTGGATCTTCTCTGCTAAGTCCAAATGTTGATTCAATTCATGCACTGTATCTTTGATTTACTTTATGCATTGTATCTTTTATAGAAAATCGTTTGGTTCACCTGCTTTGCATATACATCAGTGTACTCAACAATCCCTTTGACCTACTTTGTGGTCATTAGTTGGACATAAATATAATTATCTTATCTTATCTCAATGCCCAAATGGTATATAACTTTAGGCATTCTCACTATTACAACATGAAAATCGAAACTGTTTAGCATTAATTGGAAAGTTTTTATTTATTAATTTTGAATCTCGTGTGTGGAGATGTCCCTCATACATCGTAGTGTAGGAGGATGTAAGTAATATGAAAGAAGTCTCATCCCCAATTTTTGCCTTTGGAATTTTGGTGTGCTATACTAGGATACAAGCAATATAAAAGCAAGTCCCATCACCAATTTCGGCCTTTGGAGTTTTGGTGTTTGGAATCGATTTGCAAGTAGTCTCACCCGTGTGCTTTAATCATGTCTCAAAGTCAATAATGCTAGCTATGGTGATGAAATAGAAGTTGTTGAAAAATGTGCAACAAGAAATGCTAAATTTAGAATGTGCTAAAAATAGCATGTCTAAAAGTAGCAGTTTGGCCAGTGAGGTTATTGGCCACATTGGGTGAGAGGTGAAACTGCTAAAAATAGAAAGTTCTAAAGATAGCATTTCTAGGTCCTTTCTTATTTATAACAGTCCCTAGTCTATCTATAGGAAGTAAATTAATTTTGGTCTTAGCAACAGTTGGAAATATTAATTAATTAATTTAGTTGAGTTAATTAATTAAGGAAATTCGAATTTGAAGTCTTTGTGAGTATGCACATGAGTTGTCCCACTGATTGAGGAATTTATCCTTAATTTCCTCCACTGATTGAAGGAATAAGTATGAGTTCTATAATGAGAGAATCAATTGACTTAGTTCTAACTAGACAAGTCCAGTTATATTATTTTAACAAGTTAAAATGATAAAATATAGTTTGTTAATGCTTGCATGCATGTGACAACGATTATTTTAGATAACTAAGAATTCACTCATGGATAACTGTTGCATGTCAGTTCTGTCAGAGACCCAGTTGAGATCAGATGTGAGACAGTGTACTATCAGATGCTTGGATATTTCTAGTAAGTATTCCTTGTATGGAGAAGGATTTATTATAAGAGATTGGAGGACTTGTGGCCTATATATTGAGGCCTAGGTAGTCCATGATTTTCATCTTTTGATTGAAGATCATCAGAGTACAGAGAGAGCATGATAGCTATTGAGCTGATTCTTTTTGTATGTTGTTGAGGATTTCCACTTGATTGATAATACAAAGATGGGGTTTTAGGCTGGTGCTTTTCCCGGATAAATTCTTCTGAGTTATGTGTGATTGATTCATTCTTATCAGTTATATGTGTTCTTATTGATGATGCTCATGGTTGATTAAGCTTCCGCTAAATTGTTTGTAGAAGTAGATCAAGTGTTTTGTTTTAGTACATCGCATTACCAGGTTGATCTACAGATGGGAAATTTCTACATGGTATCAGAGTTGACTGATTTGTAGAAAAAATCTACAAAAATTCTACATGGTATCAGAGCATAGATGATCAAGGAGAGAACAATACACTGAGAGGAGATTTCAAAGCTTTGAGTTTTGGGCCGAGAGTTTGCAGAGAAGATTTAAAAAATTTTGTACAAAAATTTCAGAAATAAATAGCAGATTTGGATTCCTTGCAAAAAAATACCCAAAATAAAAAATAAAAATAAAAATCCGTTGAATCGGAGTTCGGATGAGGGAGATATCGCTCATTTACATCAGCTCCTTTTCTAGAAAATTTCGTGATGGTGGGAAAGTGGAAATAGATTGGTGTGCTAGCCAAGAACCTGTATGCACTTGAGGTACAAGATGCATGCAAAGCCTTGAGGAGCAAGACAAAGGTTAGATACGTGGTGGTTGAGAGGGAGAGTAAATTACCTTTCAACATGCAGCGCTAGAAGAAGTCTCAGACGATTGTGGAGGAGCCACAATTGGTGAAGCAACTTCAGGAGGTTGTGGAGCAGCCACAACTGGGGAAGCTGAGAGGAGACATAGTGGAGATATCCACTCATGCAGAGACCTCCAGTAGGGGGAAACTTTGAGCCAGGTGGGCTGAGGGATCACATACAGCCATACCTCCAAGTAGGAGGTGGGGCGATATAGAGTGATCGTCCCAAGGAGGGGAGGCAAGATCCTTGAGGTACCCAACCTCTTGGATGAGACTTTGCTACATAAGCCCCGATGTAGAGTAGCAGGAATTGACTAATTGGGTAGAGACAGATGCGGATGGAGCGACAGTGCATGGAATCTTAGGACAGCGCATAGCTAGCAGGCTGCAGTAATGCGAGAGGCACAAGTGTTTTGCATAGTGTTAGGTGACACAGAGAGGTGTGCAATGGTGCGAAATGCATGGAGATGTTGCAGTAGCGCAGATGTCAAAGAGGGAGCACTTATTAGCAGCAAGTAGAGCTTCAACATCAGAGTATGTTCCTAGCCCAATAGAGTGGTTAGTTGGGAGTGTTTTTGTTCCAAGTGTTGTTGGAGCAAGTGGACCGGGTAGATGTGTTGCATGCAAAACATTCCAGAGTTATAGAATCGGGTTCTAGAGAAAGCCTTTCTTGTTGAGAGGGAGTGTTAAAAATGTGCAACAAGAA